>LUCH01002399.1:0-53731 GCA_013368495.1 Paragonimus heterotremus
CTGATGATGAAACACTGAAAACGAGCTTGTTTGCTACGCGTTTCTTCTCATGACTAAACCGGGCATATTTACGATACTCAAATTTCAGTGTCCCAGGTAGAAACTACTCTCAGGATGTGCCTTGAGAAAATGGCAATATTTGCACGCATAATGTAATTAAGCTCATCTAATATTTCTCGAAAAGGACTCACCTAGCACACAAACATGCCGATTAAATATACACTCGATCTACTCACAAATACAGACTTGATATATTAAACTGATTGCTCCTAAGCCCATTGGAAAATGGGCTGATTTTGCTATACAAACTGGGTTAGCTGTTATATTCGATTATAAGTATGCGGCGAGATTTAACCGGAAAATTTGTGCAAACTCATGATGGACTTCGCATATCGGATCGGAGGACGATTTAAACTACTTCCTTGTTGTTAACGGAATGATTATCACCAATCAGATGTGCAACATTTTGGTTCCACATTGATTGTCTAAATTTATTGGGTATTACTTGCCTTGCATTCTAGATAACTTTCCTGTGTTTCACTCGAATTTAAAGTACTTATTATGCGCAGGTAGCCGATCATTTGACATTTTATTCTCGAGGAATCAGTCAATATTATGAACTGGAAGCTTTTGGTATGTTCGTTATTCTTGGCAGGAATTATTGTATCACATAGTTAACGAACAATTCAATGCTCCTATCCTATATACTATTCAAATAACTTACGGTAGATGAAGTGTTGGAAGGGACCGTCGTTAGCTGTTATTTTGGGTGACTGTTATGCAAGCAGAACACTTTTCTCTGAGTTAGATAATTTTCTTGAAATGTTATATCAAAGAAACCCCAGTTAGTAACCAACAAAGATTATGAACAAAGTTTACATCTAAACAATGTACACCATACATGTGCAAATTATACACAAGCCAGAGAAAACATTACACAAAAGATTGTTCACTTTTGGTGTGTCACTATGGACCTAATTTCCCCAAAAATGTTTTAACCAAAAACATCATGAGCATTAGATCAGCTTGTGTCAGGAAAAAGCTATTGACCGCCAATGCCACCATAGTCTTTGCAAACATTTCGACTATTGAAATTGACACGTGTGTACTATTTATATACAGTTGGCATTTTCCCTCGAACAACTAAAATGTTAATTAAAGGTGAAAAATAGGACCAAAACTAAAATACGCACCATTGGCTCGTTGAAATTGTGTTGTCAAACGAGGAACAGTTGTCATTTTGGTAATAAGAAGCATTCATATGCTTAGTACATTTTGATATGTGTTTTGCTTTAACACTTTTGGGGACCAAAGTAAACCATGTACTCAAATAGGTGGGGGCTAATCTGAAAGTTTTTATGATGCCATCGACTACGTTGGCAGACAAAGTAGCACGGACTTTGTAGCATGCTCACAACTTTTATTGTGGTTGTGCAGTATGACGCTATTACAGTAAAATTTTGTTTTATCAGTGTCAGATGAGTGTCGCGCTGACAGGTGCTTATGTCATTGCTAGCACTATGAATTTGTGCACTATTTTCAGTACCATCGCTAATCTACATTTTGGTTAATGTTGACCACACATGTATTTACATGCATCATCCGGTTTACACGATCTGTTTGCCTTGCTTTTACACGAATAGTTCAGGTCAACCGAATGGTTCTCATTCAAGCAGATAACGTTTGCAATAAGACGGAAGTAGTTTGTCGCCCACACTTTACAAAGTGCCATAGATCGGGTTTTTCTTACGCTCAATGACTTCGGAACAAAGTACACACGGGTCATTACGTCAATGCGTTGAACAATTTAGTAACATAAACAATATAGCTCTTGACGTATTCCGCTTGTCTTATCTTACAATATTAAATTAAACCGCCTGTCTGAATTCATGTGACTACACTGTATTAGCAACTGGTGTTATATCTTTTGCCTATCACATCAACGGTTATTTTGTCACCTACCTGAGTCGTAAAAAGTTATCAGGTCATTGCTTTCGTCACTGTCAATAAGCTGCTGTCATCTGTAAAATAATTCTATTCCATCATGATAAACTCAGTGTAACTCACAGTAATTCAAAAATCCATATTCACTAGCTTACAAAAGTAGGTAACTGAGCGCTTGGAACAATTCGCTTCTAGCAAACTGACGGTATGATGCAGCACACGCTCACCCTATGTCTTCCCCCACTTTAAGCTGTTTGTGACGGTTGTTATCCAGGCTTTCATACTCACTTGCTCATCGTTTGTTTTAAACCAGTACTTTTTGGAGATCTTTACAAAATTAACGTAACGCGTCGGCATCACATGATAACTATCTACGTGTCTTTGTTACTGCATATATGACTTAAAACCACAGGTATTTAAATTCAAGATTTCTGCAAAGATCCGGGGAAACCATTGTGCTTTCAACAGTGTGATACCAAAAATTGATTTGAACGTATTGTTGGAATCCACAATTAATCAAATAAATATTTATGTCTTACAGTCGTTGAGAAAAAATGTCCAAGTATTATCTCGTTCTGCTGCAGCTTTCTTATAAAAAGCTTACTTTATTTAAAAACCCAAACGTTATTGCAAGCATTTTCAACTTAGTGCACAAGGTAAAGTATCTCCTCAGTTGTCAGAATAAAGGAAATTGAAACACTGAGTTTCTTTCTACTGTTTTATCAGAGCAGAGATTCGACAAATGTCACGGTATGTTAACATTCTGCTTAATGCTATCAATCGCCAACCTGAACCGTCAGTTATGTGCATCATACAGATGGGAACAAACAGGGACTAGAAATACTCACAAGCACACCAATTATTACGTAATCATGACCATAGCAACCTGATGGGTTGCCTCAACCAATTTTGTGCGCATATTGTCGGCTGGTAAGTGCGGATAAGCATCGCTTCGCAGAAAGCCAGTAACTTTGGGTTTTGATTGCGCAACAGTATATTGAATGAGTTTGCTGATTCAACTTGATGACCTGTTGTCATGACATACTTATCAGTCGGTGACGTTGGATTTCAAACCATCAGTGCACTAAGTTGAGGCTGATATGTAATCAGTTGTTTCAACCATTTCGCAATACATTAGGCTACTCGCTGCGATAGTTATCGAACTGTTTTGCCTATGTACACGTCACTGCAACTGCAAGTAAACTGGTACACAATACAGGATGCAGAAGAACTTAACGAACTACTTTCGCGACTAATCAGAACCGGTCCTCTGGTGGTTTGAAGGGAGCGCAACTGTGCAGCCACATACGTTCGAGCCAGAGCAGACTTTAGTTTGTGCTTTGTGTCGTTGGCTAAATGATAACGTTTGAACCGCGAGAATAGGAAAACATTCATTTTTCGAGCCATGAATATGAGTTCACCGTATTATGTGCCTCGGTGAATTCCTCGGGGTATCCATTTACTAGTAATGTTTATTTCAGCATCTTCTGTTCGGCATGCAGCTTACCAAAGATACATGTATGCCTGACTCCATGAAACAGTGTCTTGTAACAAAGCTGAAAAGCTGAAGATGCTGATCACCGCACATAGCTTTGTGGTAAAATGAGCGTTGTAGCGTGCCACCCACATATCTATTAACGAAAACATCCGAAAAACCTGACTTGTTATTCCATTAATTTCGTTAAATTAAGACAGGTTGAGGCCAAAAACAAATCAAAATGAGCAACCTCTATAAACACAAACTAAAATACCATAGAAGTATCGTTTTTACGGCAAAGATTTGACTAAATAATCCTCAACTTGCCATTATATCATTACTAAGAAATGTCTGCCAGTGTTGGGCCTCAATAATTGCCCGTAGAAATGCCGTCTGTTTGTTTGTAAGCAAGTACCTCAAAGTCCATAGGAGTGTTTTCTGTGCACAATTAAACAAGATCTTCGAGGTCTTCCAGTGGAACAATTATATCACAGTTCTGATTGGAGTTAAAGTCATGAAAAAAATCAATTGTTTCGCAAAGGGGAACAATCGTAAAAAGTCATCCACGAAATACATTACCAAAGTACTCGGCGAAGTGCGTGGTATGATCTCAGCTCATTTAGTTTGTAATCGCATATGACTTAGTTTGACGCCTCTCCTATATGAACAAAACCTGTCAATTATGACAATGTTTCCTCACTACTGAGGTTTATAGTGTTATCTCTGGTCACCGTGACCTCGTATACATTTCGCTTCGCTCCTGCAAGAAAATTGACCTGATGGAGTAGTCTTTGTTGTGTGGCCCTATATACGACAGAATCACTGCAGCAGGCTGTAGTTTGTTATTTTTATTTCGTATAATCTAAAATTCTGAAGTGATCCATCAAAACCTGTAAGTTGTTCTGAGACCTGAAAACATTATTTATATCGGATTGTTCAGTAGTCGCACACGTGGTCATTTATTTGACGGTACAGATATTGTTTGAATAGCATTTCACGAATAAATTATACAGTCACGAAGAACAGAAAACGACTCACAAAAACTAGTCATCGTTAAGCACGCAGTTATGTCTAGTCGTATGCTTATTAAACGTGGATTTATTTTTAGTAACAATCATTCATTTTTAAATATATGTAATTTCACTGGTAAAAAATAGTGATTAGAATTTTTCTGTTACACCGAAAACCATCCAAACTGACAGGACTGAAGTTTTTGTAACTTCTGTATGTCGACGTTTTGTAAATTTCTCGGGCACATGAAGTGTTGAGCATAATTTTACTTATTACGCACAAGTATGTGTAGAACGTTAGTGTATTCAACTCGTTCTAGGATTGAAGATGGTCAATATAAAATGTTTCTATAATCACACCGAATTTTATGGTCGCCTAGTTCAGTTATTGGTCCAGTTGTGATTTACTGCATGTGAACAAAAAATAATGAATGTTTGATAATAGAAATATTTTGAATTTGTACAACACTGTCATGTTTGTCAACCCACATGCAAACGAACAGTGATAGAGTGGAAGTAAATAAAACTGCGCGTTATTTTTACGATTCTTATTGGCAAAAAACTCCGCGATTGTACTCGATAAGAAAGTTGTAAGCTGCTTCATTAAGAACCATTTATCAAACAGAAAAAATGTCATGGATTTTTGTTATGTCCTTGTGCTAGACGTAGGAACGGTAAAAGAAAATGCGATGATATGAAATGGTCAGTCTACAGTCAACAGTATGTCTTAATTTTCCTCGTGCATTACTTATATATCAAGGCTTGACTACAATGACAAAATTCAATACCACAATCTTCAAATTACTCTTCAGGTAATTATGCATAGTATATCTTTTCTCTCGTAGATTATTCATCTCATGACAACTTCTCCCCCGTGATCTAACAGATAGTGGTAGTTGTCAATATATAGTAAGACATCGGGTGTTGTATTTCTTGGTTAACATGAGTTACTCAGAACCGTTGGTTTGGTGAAAAATCAACTACCCGTCGTAGTCGAATGGTAATCAGCTAGAATAACAATTAGAATGTGTATGAACGACGAGAAAAAAACGGTGACGATCCCCGTTCTAGAGCTTTGGATTTGACGGAAGCCTTCCAAAGGTTTGACGTGGTTCCGTTTTGTAAATATTTGCTTGATGTGAGATAGGAAGACTTGATTTGTCCGACAGTGGAGTACAACTTTTGCCTTCGATATAAACATCCTTTTTACAAACTGATCATTTCATGTTCCCATCAGAAGTATCTTCGAATACCCCCAAAGAAAGGATTTAATACAAAATGGTGTTTTCGACAGTAATTGGAAAATCGTCAAATCAAAAACTGGCTGAAGACTGAGTGCACGTTTAGTTGGTATCATGACCGCTGGCAGGTTTTGATGTTGTGTTGCGGTGCTGATCTTTTTGTTAACACCTTTTGGAATAAACTGAGACTGTTGTTGCATAGTACACGTGAATGAATGCTTATTTGATGAATTGTGTGCGAAAGTCACAGTTTGTTAGATAGATCAGAAAATGAAACAGGTCCGGGAGATTGCAGATGTCTAGTGTAAGAATGACCGGCACGTGAGAATGGCCAACTTACTCTCTAGGAGAAAGGTAAACCGCCAAAAGTTTTGAGCCTGATACGGATTCACGTTCTTAAGCCATGTTTGAGTAGGGAAAATTTGGATACTACGAACGTTCTTCCGTTACTACAAGCCCTAGTTGAAGTATTTTTTAAACTAATGCGGACTGGTGACTTTTCTTTTCAGAAAATGAGAATCGTGGGTCAGTTAACAAACTCGATTACACTGTGTTTGGTCTCAGCAACCGATAGGTTTCACTGATATATTTTGGTTATTTTCTAAATGTTCCCTACGGTAAAGGAAGGTGGTGCTAGTTGAGGATAAGAGGTTTTGTGTCCTCATTATTCTGAATGATATACCTCAAGACCAGCAATCTAGTGTCAGTTCCCGAGGATCGCAGTCACTAAAAACGAAATGGTCACTACCTGATGTACCGGCAAAAATAATGAACAGTCGCTTGAAACATTCATGACTACGAGTTTTTGGACTGGTATAGCAACTGGGTGACCAGACAGTTGATTATCTAGACTGGTCCATGTAGTAAAAATAAACGGAGTAAACTAAGTTATACAACTGAATGTCTGACTTCTGTCTTTCGGTTTTTGAATTTAACAACCAGAACACCGATTCTCTGACCTGCAATTCAGAATTTGGAACGGTTTTCAGTGCTGCCAAATCATTAATAAGTAGAAGCCAAACGGGAGCTTACATGTATAGATAGTTTAGTAATTGGGAAGTTGATCATCCCAAGAATAGTTTGGTTTGTACTTTCTGTGATCAGTTTACTAATGCTTGAAGTCACAAGATACACATAATTGGACAGGAAAGACCAGACTTTATAACTAGGACTTAATTTCTAAACCTTGGAAGTGCACGAACTACTGAATTAGTTCCATCCGACTATAAACACTAGATTTGTTTATTCGTATTAAACCTGACTAACAGCGCACAGCCGTATAAAGATCGGCCCGCGTTCTGCTAACACTGCGATGCTGGTGATGGGGCCGTTAGCTTCAAGTTAACTACCACCTAAATGGCATGCTAACATTCGACTACACTTGTCTCTGAGAACTGTAGAGTTGGATCGGTTGCCCTCAAGTGGCAACACTTGTAATAACTCTGTATGGTCGACAGTCGATAATTCTCTGCCAACTTAAAATTACAGTCACAGAAATCTGCAGAGTTCTGCTACGTTATTTGAGCGCATTCAAAGAACACTGCTCTGCGTATATGATGCAAATGAACATAGAGGTAAGTTACGAGAAAAATTGCATCTAAACTTCCTTGAATGTTTATCTTCAACTGAGCATTCCACGACCGATTTCATCTTTGCTTGGTTTACCAGGCAAAGGTTACACAACAGTGCACTAAAAACAGTCTTCCTGATAAAGACAACATGACATATTCAACAAAACACATACTGTATGAGGGATACGCTCACGATATGGCGAGTTAAAAAAATGACAACACTTGGATGTCAGTGTTTATCTTGTCAACGATATGTCAATTATTGTAATCCTCATATCCACAGCGGTGTCCACAGGATTGACCTTTTCACAAATGAACATTTGGTTCGTAATGAAAATGACCACCGGCTGAGATCTTCTTCGGATAATTGCTATTTTTTGGAGTTAAACCATAATTAAACCGGTCCTGAGTGTTGATTTGTGAGTGGGTATCAGAATATTGTTATATATAGTGAAATTTCACCGTCCCCGTTAGATACGTAAAGAAATTTGTAAAAGATTGGAGTGTCTTTGTTCGGTCAACCAGTGGTCCCCTGTTCAAATGAGATGATCAATTATAGACATGCGAGATTAGTGGATACTGTTTGCATTACCTCAAGTTCAAGCTTTCCTCTTGAATTCAACTCACTAATACATATTTGTTGTGTACTATTAAAACGTTCCGACAGTTTTTCTTACAATTCGGGGGAGAGTTATTTGCTTTTCTTAGATTTCCGCGAAAAGATGTATTATTCCCACATAATTAAAATCCAATGTGGATTCCATATAGCAGCGTCCAGATGTGTAGACCAGAGGAAAACAGTATATACTGCAAACAAACAGAATTACCGGTTCGGTCACTCAAAGTACACCAAGATCATCTCTTATCACAATTTTCACCATGCCAATTTATCTCTCTGCAGACTACATATGGTAAGGCTGCTGACAGAAATGTTCTGTGTCATATTGAGTGACAACTTTGTTCACCTTTTCCAACCTGTTGCTAGACTTTGCATCGACAAAGACAGCACGCTTGAGTTAAAAGGTTTTCTCAACACAATTTGTCGAGACTGTTTTTCTAGTATTTCGATTAATTATGTTGAAAACACTTCTGTAGAGTTGGCTGCTTGTCGGTCATAAGTCCACGAGCAGTTACAACAGGGGGGGAAACGTTTGTTTGTGCGTTCCCGTCTGTGTAATGATTGATAAAAACGTGGTGAACTACTTGTGAATCAAAAAATAACTGTGAATAAAATTGAATAAAACGACACTTGCAAAAAGTTGACAGCTTGCAGTCTTATCAGCAATGAACATAGGAACATATTGGGAGAACACACTTATGGAAATGCGCATTTAGTGATCTGTGCGACTTGGTTGAATTGGTGGTTAGGGAACTTTTAGTGTAGATTGTTATCCATGTGTGTGCGCACATCAAGAAAACTTCAAAAATTCTGTCCGGTCCGGTCATGACAGAAGATTTAGACAGTGCTTCCCAGTAGGAATAGACAATAAATGTGAAGCACTTTTCTCAGCAAAGTGTCATGTCTACTCCAAAACCTCGTTTCACAGACGGTTGCCCTAGACGTACATCCTTGATTAATGAGGACAGGTATGTCGACGGATAAACCACGGCATAAACCTTTTTGTAAGTGGGAAGTAAGTCTCCCTTGAAGAGTCTATAATTCATTAGGATATGAAATAACGTTTTTAGTCTGTGCGGTTAGGGGACTTCCCTAAGTCTCATAGTCCTTCTAGGGGCCTGTCTCTGAACACTTCTAATGAGTGTCAAATCTTCTCCAAGATGGTTGATAAACATGCGGGCTGTTTTCCAGGTATTGCATGATTTGGGAGGTAATCACAATGGGGTAGATTTCAAGCTGGAATGTTCTATCCATTTTTAACAGGCGCCAATCTCATTTTTTTTCAAGCCAGGGCTCCACAATTCGTTGACAGATTTAAAATATTAGCTGAGAGTCTCTTGGTCTAGTTTGCATGTTGATATGAGTAGCTTTTTGTTGCAAGGGGATTTGTCAGTTGAAGTTTGAGGAAAAAATCGCATCACTCTGTGACTTTTGACCAATAGTGGGAAGTTGTTCGATTAGAGGGCCCAACTGAGAAAAATCTAGACTACAGCTTTATTCAAGCTAATGACAGAAACAACACACCCAGACCAGCTACGCCACAAAGCCACGCCAGAAAGGTCAAATTCGAGCCTTGCTACTCACCCAACTCACTTCCCCTTAAGGAACCCATCAAATGATCTAACAGATACACTACCCAAGCAGGATTTCTCAGTCAGGTCATAACGGAATCCACCAGCGTCCTCGGTGAACCTTGGAGCTGTATTACTGATAGGTAGTCTGGTAGAGTTGATAGAGTACTCACAGTATTTAAGATTGCTATTTCTGTTATTGATTCAGATCCAACAGAAGTCCACACTTTTCTCCGCTGAGCCTGTTCTAAGGAACAGCAAGTTGCTTTCAATGAACCATCGGTTTAGACCGTTCACATCGTCCTGTTAAGTAACGACCCTAGAATTTACTCGAGCTTGTAGTCATGGGCCTGGCGAATCATCGGAGATTTAAATATGCTGAGCATTTTAACAACAAAAAAAGTGAACAACACGGGTGCCGTGATGGATCTTAACAAAACACATATGTTGGCGGTGAATTACTCTGACGGCTGTCAATTCGGCTTGATCGTGAATCTGCGTATTTTTGGATAATCACCATGTAACTTGTGTGAGCTCTATTCAGGACCATACTTATGGCGATTGTATAGCAAGCTAGAGTGATAAACCTTGTAAAAGCCTTCAGAAAGTTCAAGATAAGATAAATCAATTACCAGTCCTTTGTCAAAATCCTTCGTCCAAGATTCATTAGCAATCAGGAAGTGAGTGATGCATGAATATTGCTCATGGAAACCATGTTGTCGTGTGTTGATCAGTTTGAAACCTTCGACCACAGCCTAGAGAGAGTCATCGGATAAGCTCTGTATCAATCTAAGGGCTAATGAAAGCAACACTATCGGTCGCTACTTCGTTGAGCCATCTCTGCATTTACCTTTGTGCTCGTAAACTGGTTCTGGCTCTTTGTTCGTTGACGAAGAGCAATTAGACGGTGTCGCTAATTCAGTGATACAGCCTATCCAGAAGATAAGATGTAACAAGTATGAACAGAGTGACTTGTATGTTAGTAGGCTGTCCATTTTTGTTTTGATTCGTCACACTGAAATCTGGGGTAATTCAGCCGAGTCACTCCTACGTACTTAAGAGTTGTTCGTGCTATGCAGTTGTATACAACTACATAATGTGTACGCAGTCTTAGCCGTCTGTACATCACTGCTGGTAAATTCACCGAAAGTTTGGTGTTGCGAAATAGCAACCGTACTACTTGTGTTTGCTAAAACTTCGCAGTAGAAAAACAGAGGATTCACTCCCAGGTTTCAAGCAAGAGTGCGTTAACAGTAAAGTGGCTTTTACTCGTTGCATCCGCAATAAGATTGCGTCATATGATTCACTCGACGAACGAAAGTTCGGTCTTTTCTAGTTACACTTGTTTTACGTTAAAGTTTTAGTGCGGTCACATGTTTAATTCGATTACTAGAACGTCTAGGTCTTTACTAGATCGGAAAATCTCTGCTGGTTGTTAACAGCTTTAAAGAATTACTGAAAGATTATCTGCTAGTGAGGATCTAGACTGAAAATGATGAAGCTATGTTGTTATCGTTCCTCTGAGCCTTCAAGTCTACAGTTCTGGGAACATGTTGTCCAGTTTCATATATGTAGCTGAATCCAGCAATCTCACGGTCTATGTGAAAATGTGACTTCCAAGTTGTCAACTATGTCAGCATGGCTGTTAAAGTTGTAATCATGACAATATGGCTCTTTACCAGCTCGCCATACCGGACAGATCCAGAAACCATTAGTGTCCTCAGGAATCCTTCCGGGGATGATGGCTTTAGAGCACTTACTATATGGTTCGTGGAATCGTGCTTCAGATGATTAAAAACCCCTCTTTATTGAATTTTGCGTGCACTCTGAAGGTAGTTCTATAAATGAGGTGTTAGACACGGCCGTATCACCTTTCCCTCGAGTACACTGCGATCTGTACACTACATTAATTAGACAACTGACGTTTCAAGTGACGTCAGCTACTTGCCAGTCACGTTCTGGGAGACCAAATAGCAATGTGTCTTCAGATACGTCACCATCTTCATCGATTTTCCTGAAGTTTTGACGAACTGTGTACCTATCCGAATTGTTTTTTGGCTGATCACATGTGGCCTTGCTCAATATGCTTTCGGTCTGCTTTGATAATCCTGTATTAAATATGCCTAATCAGAGGATTACCGCAATACACGACCGTTTGACTTGTTAGTGAATGTTTTGGAGAGAAATTCACACTTGCACGATTTTTACTTTAGGATACAGCAGTCCAAAACAAGCTGATCTTAGAACAACTATGTACGAGACCCACCATTGTATTGTCGGAAAAGGTCAGTTACTTCCTCAGTACTTTAAAAACAGTGAATCAGAGTCACAGAGTTTTTAGCTTCCTCACATGGCCCATTACTCTGCAAGGATTAACATAAACGTGCCACACCAGTAAAAATCTAAAGTGAGCCAGAATAGGTAGCTAAAAGTAATCTCTTCTGGTCTCCGATTTTATTTCCAAAAACTTGTTTCCCGACTCAAGTTCGAGCGTTCGATTTTTGCTTTCTTCCGAGTTTCAAATTCTAAGCCAAGTGAAAATGAATTGACAAAGCTGCAATTTATTTCACCGACCACGTTATCCTGTCACTTACATCGATTGTCCAAACTGCAAACCTATTTGTTTAGTTGTGTTTAAATTAAGTTATTTTGTTGACAGGGGAACATTTTCCTAGAAACCTTTGTGAACTCGCACGCTTTATAACACTTAAAACTTCAAGTCGTGCTCAACATTCCCCCATTTCCGCGAAAGAAATAACGTCTCCGTAACTATGGAGACATTTGTTTTCCCCTAACAACTTTTGGGGCATTATGTATATGAAGTTAATTTCTGGACTCGTTATATATAAGTTCCTTCGAATAATTGTATTACTGAAATAGTATGAAAACATTCCACTTAACATTGAAGAATCGTGACAGGAAAACTCACAGTTGAAAACTGATCACTTTTGACAAGCCATTTTGGTACTCGCTAACATCGGTCGACACATTTATAATTAGCTTGTGTGCATTGCTTAACTTGCAGTTGGTAGTAGCTGAATTCAGTCCTATTTTTGTTTCAGATGCACCATTGTGAACAAAAAGCGTCCCTAAACTATGCTGACACAACGATATTATGACATACATTGATTAGTTATTTGACACTATAAAAATACAAATCACCATAGAGGTAATTTTGATGAGAAATCCGTCCAGTCTACTTGGAAATAACGCAGAAGTTTTTGAGTTAACTAGAAGAGAACAAGGACTTTGATTGGAAGGTATAATATGTATGGTGTACAATCAAAATGATGACAGTTGGATAACAAATAGGGCTGTACTTAGCAAGGCAGTTAAGGTTCATCTGAGCTCATCATTTCTAATCGACCAAACAATCAAACGAATATTTTTAAACTCTTTGTTGTAATGCACTTTTATCACATTCTTGTTAAATATTTCTTCATAGCGAAAGAAGAGAACTTATTTCGAATAAATACTATCACACTGTTGTTACTTGTAAAATAATACGCCTTTTCTCGGCAGGTTTCCATGTGTTGATGCTTGCGTGGTTATTTGAGGGAAAGTGATCAAATTGATCACACTTCATTGCACTGGGTGATTGATTACTAATTTGTAGACATTATGATTCGGGGGGAGATAACTAATTTGCAGCAAACTTACCCAATGCGTATGTTAGGAAGGACAAAACAATGGAACAACTGGTGAAACAGTAGCGTAATCAATTTATTGCCGTGCAGGTAGTTAGGGCTTAAATTCATGCAAATCCCAGGCATCTGTCGGCTTGTCTAAAGTATACACCAATATTTTTCTGTTTGTTGAAATGTGTCTGAAGTAGCCAGTTTGTTCATCGCAAGAAAAGGATTCATGGACGCATAACTATTTCCATGCATTAATGAACGGCATACCGACCTAGTGCGTATACGTCTGTCACAGGAAAACTCGGACACAACCTGGTTAATAAAACAGTGTGCTGACAGTGTGAGAGTTTGGAGACGAACATTTCAGAAAACCATTGGTGATAAAAATTAAATGGCGTTCCCAGAAAAACAATGTTTGCAATTATTAGCTGCTGAGGGTATTTTGATAAATAGCTGTCGGAACTATTGTGACCTAAGGTTCTTGAGCATGAAATGGTGAAAAAATGCGAGTTACACCGAATGATTTTGCTGTTCTTGCATAATGAAATTAAAGACATTTCGTGATACATGCTATATTTTTGCAGTGTTTCAGTAAAATATGCATTCTGAGTTATGGGCTTGTTTTTCTTACCAGAGTGTGGTGACTCAAGCTGGCAGTTAAATTACAGAATGGTAGTATAAGAATCCGTGTTATTGGGCCGCCAGAACGCACTTGATTTGACAGTAGGAGTTCAGTATTTTTTTCGCAAGGTGTTTCGTGCACGGAATATGCTCGCCGATGAATCTAAAGTTTCTCAAAATACTGGATTATGTCAAAACCGCATCAATAAATTCCTTGAATTATCTACAGATGTTAATATCCAGCGCTCTCCCAATCCTATCTTCCTTGAATACGATATCTAATAAGTTTAGTTAGTTCAATTTGGTAATCAGTTCTTTCGAAAAATGTCGAGTTTGATAAAAAGATGTGTTACGTAATGGACATTTGAAGAACCACGGTAGCGTATGTTGACACATATAGATTTCAGATGGGACTAAACCAATGAATGGGACTATAAATTCGGAGAGATCAGATTGAAGTGGATGCTTGTGATTGTCAAAGCAAGCAACCTGCTTGCCTTAGAATGTTGAACCACAATAGATTTAATGAGACTACAACAATACTTGTGGCTGCAGTCAGACCACTGCTCTAGGGACCTAGAAGGTAGTTTGAACGCTTTGTTACGATATCTGGGGAAAGTGCTGGAGAACAATTTGGCCTTTGGGGAAGTAAATGTGCATTCATAAGTCAACGGATAACACCATATGGGTTGAAACCGATTCTCTACCTGAAACTTTAAGACAGCACCTTCTCACGTTGGTGAAACCACGGCTTATATTAAGAAGTTACGCTAAGTTGTGAGTTAGCTTAACAGTTGAGTATTCAGAAGATTGATCAGTGTGTAGCCAGACGAAACAATGAATGCCTGTTTCTCAAAAAATTCGCAATTCGAGGGAATTATGACTGAACTAACGTTCCGAAGGTCGCGACCTCCCAACAATCTATTTCAGACATTTGTCTCATATAGGTTAATCAAAACGGAAACCGTGCTTCAATAATGATTGTCACGACACCAAACAGTAGTGAATATGTGTATGGATTACCATTTCCACATTGCCGTTCATTCTGATTTCTGTTGGTAGGTAATATCTTCGACTCAAAGACGTACAAAGTGCTGATGAGACCCAGCAATGTCAGAGTACCTCTTACTGATTCACTGATGCTCACTAGTGTGACATGTATACGAAACCCTTCTCAATCTCTTCTTCAGCTATGGCTCACGCTTTCTAGTTTGTGGCCAACCATAAACGACTGATCGATTTAAGCCTATAAAAAGGTATATGAATCTGGGATATGCTGTTCTTTGCAAAATGGAAAATTCGTTTACTTGAATACGTTAGAGAAAAATTTAACGCTGTCGGACTGTGGCCCGCGGGACTGTTTGAACTGATTAACGCAATAAAAGAACTTAACCTAATTGGATAGTAAATGTCTCCTGTTGACATGTCATGCTCATTTACAAATGGCTCATTGAAAGAAAGAACAGTATTTAACTCAGTACACTAACTGTACACTCACCCACAACAGAATTTCAACAGTTACTTTACGGTCGACTCCAAACGTAAGTCAATGAAGGAATATAACGGTACATGGAGGGCGAAACATTAAACATCTCATCCAGGTAGCTGTTTAATAAAGCTTTCACTGAAAACAAGAATGATTACTAGAGGAGAGAATCCATTGACCTGTCCAGTGTTTGTAAGCTACTTTTGAAGGATATAATGTGTATGGTGAGCCCATGCATTAACCCTTGGGGAAAATCTTCGGGGTGTTCAACTTGCAACGTAGTAATTTAAAATTTGCAGTGTAATCCGAGTTTGACAATCAGCTACTCTCTCCATTATACACATTTGAAGTCGCAATACTCCAGTAATTTAGTCTCCGACATGAAAATTGTAGCCTAAAACTGGAAATTACCCACTTTGAACAAATATGTTATATTGGTACGAAAGAAAAATCTCACAGACCGACCGATTGATAACGCCTTGTGAATATGTGTGCGCCGAGAAATATTTCCGACATCTTATTCTCATATACAGTGTTCTAACAAAATGTCCAGTAGCTGCACTTTGTTGACAGTGTTTCACGGCACAGTAAGAAATGTGAAACGATGTCTCCAACAAGGAATAAAGCAGTTCGAATTTTGTTTTCATTCAACGACTAAAAACATGCAGAAGCAGTTACTAGAACGCTCGATAAACCTTCTATGCCAAACTATACGTTCCCAGCGCTACTTCAAAGTTATGCCAACGGCTGTATAATATTAGGCTGACTTCTCTAGCCTCTTTTTATGTATATTCAGTTACTTACCTTCACAAAACTATTTACATGGGCTGCTTGGTTAAGGCCTATCTGAAAGTATTCATGCGAGCACCCGAAGTCATCCAGTGCCACATTTACCAGATCACATATCACTGAGGCCGTTGAATATCTTGTTGGGAGAAACTGCACTACCGATCCATCAACTTTACAGACACAGGGACAATAAAAATACCGCTCGACAAGCTAACGATCTCTGTGATTTCAACTTCCAGGAAAGTCCCAGTTGAAGGGTGGTCGACTACGGTTAACAGGACAGTTACTGTTTCTCCTTCCGAGGCGATCATTCAGTCAAAGCCTTATAGGCAAGCGAAGGTGGTTGAGCGTTCACATATGATGAATCATACGTGCCTAATGTGAGGTCACTGGCGCCGCGGTCAAAACGGTTGCCTCAAGAAAACATAGCCGGAATTCTAGTCCCGTACATGACAAAGATATGCACTACCGAAGAGTTCTAATGAGAGCGAAACTCGAGTTTAGTGCTTATTTTCGAAAGGGACTGACTGCAAAACCTATAGGAATACGAGTGCCGCGATCACTTTTGGGTGATGCTTAATCTGTACGAGGATAATGATAGACATGGATTTTATACCTACAAATCCCCTTCTATTTATCGGTATATAATACAGGTAAATTTAGTCCAACTTGATTAGAGACATAACCTTGGGGTCGCGAACTGCAGTTCGCAGAACAATGACTGTTTCCTTCCGGATTGTTAGACTAGATTGTGCATTGCGCACAAGTGAATATAACTAAACGATTCGATACTCCGTCGCTGTCAAATGTGAGGTCAAGGACGCATTGGTCAACATGTTCGCCTCATGAGAAAGCGGACTGTACGAAACGCTAGTATGCGACAAGAAAGTGCAGAACAGAATAGATGTAACGGATTCAAGATTGATTCAAGATTGATTGGCAGAGAATTTGGTTTCTGTAAGTTGACTATCACACAGTAGATAAGCTGCCGCGTTCTCATAGGCTTGCCAACCAGTCTTCGAAAAGCGCAACTCGAATTTCGCCCTCGTCAGACTGAAGTATTTCCGAAAGAGGCTTACTGGAAATTCTACAGGAGTATAAAAACTGTAATCACTTGTGTGTGATTTTTACTTCACAACAACTCAATCCCCTACTATTTTTCAACAACTAAAGTCAAGCCAAATTTGACTATTTTACTTGGGTTCCTCGAATGAAGTTAACAAGACAGTTACTGTGGTTACTTTCTTGACAATCTGCCAGTCTGGTTAATACTCCCAAGCCAATGTGGCAAGGAATTTGTAGATGACAATTCAATCGTGTCTGATGTGAAGGCATTGTTGTAGTGATCAACATAATTGACTTACGTAAGTTTAGCAGGTATTTCATCTCCGGTGATGGCAAGGTTGTGCACTACTGACGAGAACAAAGTTCGTGTCTAGCATTTCTTTATTAAATGAAATGACTGAAAAGATTCAAAACTTATGTAGAGGGCTCATTCACAAATACAGCTGGCGGGAAATTCACGTGGTTGAGCTTTTGTTATAGAACTAGAAACCGGTTTATTTGCTACAGTTTTTTTTAATTTCACTCTGAAAATCGTTTTCCCTCATCTCAGAATTATCTTTCACTTCATTGTCTTCTTTCCGTCAAGCTTTATTTAATAAAAACAACAGTTGCCAGAGTATTTTTCAAAAATTGATGTTTTTTATGTACAAATCAACATGAAGAATGTGACATTGGTTAACACTGTTATGTGAAGAACAACATGTAAAATACGTTTGAGTTATTAAATTGGTAGAGAACGCGGAAAAACTTATTTTGTAATCTGTCAACAACTTACTCTCAAACCCTCGGGCTCAACTGAAAATAGCCCAGTTTCTGCGAATAAAACTATCACAACTCAAAGTCATTACAGTAAGTTTTTGTATTTTTTGGAATGTTTTTTAAAGGAAAATTTGCCAGTAGCCTGTACGACTTCCTGTCTTGTTAGTTCAGACAAAACGATGAATATTTTCAGTAACTCATGTGACGAACACCTCTGGAAGGCTGAAGATCGAAAGTACATGGGCATCTTTGTCTTCGATTTCCTGCATGTATTCAAGTAATTCGAGAATTGGAAATGAAGATTAAAATATAGACATGTTCGTGAACCTCGGGAAGAGTGCTAATTTTGAAATACTTGTTCTCCGTGAAATCCTAACTATTTATTCAATAAAATTAGTGTTACGTCCAGTAGTCATTTATGAATATGGAAGCCAAGTAATAAACCTAGTTTTCTCGCCTCGCTATTCAGATGATGCCAAACTGTTTCGATAGGGTTAGATGTTCTAATACCAGTTTACTGAAATGCCTTATATATTGTTTCGACTTTCAGCGTCCGACACAGATCACATGACATAAAAGCCACTATAAGTTTGCGTGAATCAATGACTGGCATCTTTTTCCTGAGCGACGACGCTGGTTCAAAGATGTTGAAAAATTTCTTCTAAGCAGTAGTTTATTTGACTGGACAATTTTTTCTTTTATTCATCTGGATTTCTAACGGTACGCTAACAAAACCTCCGAAGCCCCATAATTCGAGGTGCATGAGTCTCCCAACTAGTGATTAGTTATTTTCCCTTGGAATAAGACATCACAAATCGAGTCGTCGATTCAGATTACACAACGTTACGAGCAGTTATACCTATAACAATGCCCAATCCATCAACAGGGTGCCAAGATATGACTTGGTGGAGCTGAAACTTTGCTTTGGAACATCGGTCGTATGTTTGTTTTTCAAACATTCCCACTATGTGTACAGAAACCGGAAACTTACACGCCCTGCGTGAATTCTGCGCAGTAGCAGTTAGGTTTACTGCTGCAGTTCGATGGGAAAGTCGGGCTTTACTACCAAAAGTTGTTTCAGCGACCCACCCTGAAGAGTTCTTACATAATCTCTGTGAATTTCAGATAGCTTCATCCATGTCTTCATGATCCATTGTTACAACCTGTGTATCTTAATATTCTTCCAGAATTGATTCAGGTTAGTTGCAGTTGGTGATCACTCCTCAACTGCAATGAAAAAATGTATGGTACTGAGTTTTTCATTTAACTAACCTTACTTCAGTATTGTGAGCGGTTCAAGCCATGCACAGTATCTCGGTGACAGCTCAATTTGTTTAGGCTGGAGGAAGCACAAACTGACTCATCCTTAGGCTGGACAAAATTTGGCCACCACATTAATCTTGAGGAAAGTTAGAGTTTCAGGGTAATATTCTATTCGCAGTGATAGGCTCCATAATTTTAGGATTTCCTGATTCGAGAGGATACTTGCTGTTGCCTCGGAAAGAAGGATGATAAAGACGTGGGGTTGGATGTAAGCTCAAGTGTTACAGAATGCATCAGTATAGTTAACCGGTTATACTGCTAACCACGATATGGTTTTCTCAGAATGTACAGAGTTGATACAGTTGTTCTTCAGAATTAGTTTGTCTTGCTGAAATCAATAGTGAAACTTAATGTTCAGGATGAACATGTCTAATTTTAATGTCATTTGTGTTGGGAAAAATATAAACTCAGTATTGAACCCGCCGACTGACAAGAATGTTCAGCGGGATATGTGTCTGAATAGCCCCGGGTTGATAATTACCTATGCACCAAACCTATGTCCTAGTCATAGGCAAATGTTTGTTGAATTTTAGACAGTGATAGAAGAAAAAACAACAGGCTGTCAATCCAGTAGTCTTATCGATGCCCACGCGGCGGACTGTTTAGTTATTTCTTTACCAGTTGAATATCAACTACAAGGCACAGAAAGCAATTAAGCAACCTAAAAGCATCCTACTTCCTTCCCGGGCTTCGACCCCAAAGACACAATTGCACCATGTTTCCCCAGAGTTTCTGACTTCGTTTAGCTATAATTTCATTTATATACATACATATAATGCCGTGCATCCTGACTCAACCAGTAACATTACATCGCTTACTGAGAAATTGACCACTGATCCAAACACCAGTAAGCGTTTATTAGTCGTCGTGCTTCCACTTATTAAATAGCTTGATGGGCTGAATATAAAACTATGTTTTTTATCAGGAAATAAGTCAGTCTTCATGGTAAATACAACTACGCAGGCCTATCACCCTCACACATTGAAAGGTACAATTATGAGAGCATCTATTGTGCGTTGTACTTTGACGCGTATTCACTAATTCTACTTCAGAACCTCAACCTTGCTGCTGCTGTTCGGAATTGTTATTACAAACCTTTTTTCGGTGGTTTAATTGCGATTATTCTATTTTTTTACTCAAGGCACTCGTCAAATACACTGTTGAGCTGTGGATTTTGACAATTTTGTGTAATTGTTCAACTGGTATTTATTTCGTCAAGGTTTGCGTTATTTCTGTATGGCTGGTCAATCTGGAATTTGCATTCCGTTAGGAAGAAATCAACCTAATCTAAACGAAGATCTAAAAATTACAGCGTTGTTTTGTTCGAACACAATGCCTCTTTAATATAGGCTGACACAGTCCAAAACTTCTCAATGAGTTCATATAGGAAAACAGATCTTATCACCAATGTTCATCCAAGTTCATTCAAAAAGTCACTGAACACGAGCCGGAAACAATCACGAGTTTTTATTAGTAATCTTTTTACAAAATCCCTTGTGCTTTCAAAAAATCGTGGTAAATAAATCTATAGACAATTTTTATCCAGACAAAAATCTCCTGTAGACATCTAAGTTCATAAAGTTTCACTTAGATGTCCGTGCGACCTGAATCGGCATCCATTCTAGAGCTAAATTGAATATATATATATATTTATTCACGATTTGAAAACTGATATCCTCACATTTAAGTAATTTACATGTGGGCAGTTGTGTACGATTTGCTACATGGTTCATGCGAAGGTGTGCAACGTAGTTTATGATTGTATGTCCAAAAAGGTTTACATCGCACCAGACTCTACTTGAAGAAATCGATGCTTGTTTCCCTCGGGCAAACAAACGGTGTTCTTTGCTGAGGTTTCCTCAAAGTCTTTATTGTACTCTCAAAAAGCCGCTGACGGCAGGTACCCGTTAGCGGTTTAAAAATTCCTCGTGCTGGATTGTGCTCGATCAGACTCAGTCAGACCTTTCTGAACGACTGTTGAACTTATACGGAGAAATTTGAATTTTTCTACTTTGATTTGTCCGATTCGTTTGATTTGAGAGTATCTTCTTCTGCTCAAATTCTTAGCGTGACAGGAAGAACCAGACGTTGGGGAAGCTTCCATTATCCAATGCTGAAGTCAAGAAATAACCATTAAAGATTAAGTTTGCTTGACGAATTGTGTTTGCAAGATAAAAGAAAAGCGCATTAATATGTTGGTCTCTCCGTTGGTTTCAGGTCATTTGCGCAAAATTTATCAGTATTTTACTAAGAATAAACGATTTAATTTCAACGTTTTACAACTGGATTATGCGGCGATCACAGCTAGTTAAACATGGGAAGAGTTCGGATTGTATTGAGCAGAACAAAACCATGTGTAATATATCGAATCGTCTTGATGTCGGTCATTCAGCGAATAATGTTACTTGAATACCACTCACTGTTGGTCGCAGTTCTCGCATTCTGGTAGATTTTCCGACCATCTTCTCGCTAACGGAAGCACTTGAACACAGTTTCTTTGTTGTTAGGGCTCGTCAGTTGTATAAATTCCCGCATCGGTCAGAAGCTGAATTCTATCAAAGCATTCATGCGACAACCGTGTTGATCGATGCGCCAAGAGCATCACGTAAGGCCGACCAAACTATCAGATGCAACTGTTTAGCCACATTCTTCGGTGAACAGTGTTCAGATTAGGTAACATCCTCAAAACGAGAAACAGTTAACAACTTGTAAACTTAAGTTCTGGACCCTACTATTGGAACTTCTTGGCAAGCTGACGTCACAAATGTCATTAATCCTGTTGGGTGCTATTCTGATTATTGGTCAGTAGTGTTCGTCACTGAGATGGAGGTGACCCTGCAAAATTTCATGAACGGAAGTTGGAACTTCCAAATTTATATATTTTGAGTAAATTCGGTACAGACTTGATTGGTAACATTTGGTCTAAATGGCTACAAATGAGGAATCAACCCAGAAGAAAAGGAAATACAAACAGCGAAAAGTACGTTTAGTCACTGTGATGAAGAAGTAAATTCTGTCTGTTTGAGATGCATACAATCTATCGATCTTTAGACTTAGTCCCGCGGGAGGCGATGAAGATAAATTTATTCATCCACGTACTGTGATTTATGAAGCGTCTAGTTTTCTTCGCTAGACAAATTAGAAAATCGACTTGCGAACAGAAAATTTGCATTTTTCTCTCGTGTGTACAAATTATTGACTGCTAGCTTTTACGGCAGCACATTATTTTTGGGGTTGCCTAAATTGCAAAAACTATTTTCAGCAAGGTAAGAAATCCCAACAGCAGTGTGCTAATCTAATGCACCACCTGGCTTTTGGGAAGCACACTTTATCCAACAACTGGAATTGCATTAGTTCGTTCCTTGTTTTGCTAAATCTTTCTGGAGAGAATCAAACGATTTTTGTGAGTGAACCATAAAACGCCAACAAAATGTTTAGTTAATCGTCATGCGCAACGGCAACTGAGTAATTTTAAACTTTTCAACCTTCAGATGTCGTTTGAAAGTCGAAATCTGTTGCTGTTTAAATCCACAATTCTCTTTTGGAATAGATATCGGGTTTCAACTGAAAAACTGGTCTTTCAAAGACAATATTAAATGTAAATTTACATCAGTGCAACAAGCACTGGTTTAGCGAAACTGTTCAAGTGAGCCAAGTTCATTCGAAACTGGTTTAAAGAATAATTTTAGAATTTTGCATCACAATCAGTTCAAATTCCAAATGAACTTCAAATTATGATTTGTATTTAATTCACACTGGTGTGAACAAAACTTTTATGCAAATTAGTCACCGTTCAACTCACAGTGAGTATTTCGACTTCATTTGTTCACTAGCAAAAAACGAAACCACCCATCACTGACTGAAGTGGGAAGAGTCGTTTTGTTTAAATCTGCAGAATTCGGTAAACAAAATCATCCTCTTTTCAATTCATTCTTCAAAATCGGTTTCATACACTGATTTTCATTATGATGAATGCAATAAAGCTGGTCACAATTTATTATCGTTGAAAAGTTTTATTTTTCAAGGAAAAGATTCCTACTAGTGACAGAATTGTTTGAATATGATTAAACAAGTGTACAGATATAGGAGTAACACGTAGTTACAAAATACAAAAAATTGCAAGAATACAATTTGTAAACTAAAAATAAAAGTATTTAATTAGTCGCAATGAATTGAAGTTACTTTTCTAGGGACGATCGAGAACATTCGAAAGTAAATTGAATTGTGATATTCTAAAATAACACGTGCTTTATTAATTTTGAGGAAAATCAGTTCATGTTTGCATGCATGCTGTTTACGGACTGGTGCAAGTGAAATTTTAGACTTCATCGCCGAACTTCCCGGATTACACCCATGTGATCCAGCTTCATGGTATGAGCATGATCATCTTCGAGAACTTGTCTGATAAACATACTCCACCAGGTTCCATTTGGGTTCAACCCCAGTTCGTACGCAAGCTGAAATTGAAACGTTGTGCAGCTATGTGTGCAACACTGTTGTTGTTACAACACTGTGTCTTGAACAAGGATTTCCCGGCGGCTTCCATTATACGCCTTGCTTATGACCTAGTTATAAAAAGTGCTGGCAAAATGTGGGCATTTGAATGTGTGCAAATCGTTTTCCGTCCAAAAGAGGCAGTTCGCTATTGTTGTTTAATGTGAATGCTCCCAAGATTTTTGTTGGTCACCTGCAAGCGGATGCTCACTATCCGACTTATGTCAGATCGCGTGAGTAGTGTGTCTATAAATAAAGTCAAATACGGATGCTGGAGACCGTCTTTTTTACCTTACGTTTCCTATAGTGATGTTTGGGTTTGCTAACAGACTGCTACTTATAGAATTTCCTGATATTTACTAACCAGAATTATCCAGTTTTTCAACGATCTGAGAAAGGTTGTCGACAAACAGCTGAGTACCAACTGTCTTCTGATGGTTTAAACACACTGCGGTAATCTAAACAATTCGCACTAGCGATTTCCTGTTCGACGTGAGCCAACTTGGTTCCTGTGTATAATACACAAAGGTAACTAAGAAATAGGTAGTTTGTTGAGTTGAAACATTTCCCCAGCAGCCAAGTTACATCCCATTAGTTGTTGTTATCTTCATAGTCTGTTTTCAAATTCGAAAGCTATATTCTAGTTTACAGGTTCCCAACTCACGGTAGAGTGCTTTTTATGTACACTTTATGACTGAACCGATTATACTCTTCCCAAATGCTGGAAAATAACATACGCTCCAGAACACGTTCATTTTATGACCACTTATGTGCATGAAGCGTATTTGTTATTTTCAGGTTGAACATCAGTCATACATGATAACAGCCAACTTATTTGTAAACATTGTGTAGCATGTTTTTTCCGATAAAGTGTATTAGATTTGAGTTTCTGTCATGTCAGTAATGTAGAAATTTGTCAGGACCAGGAGTCAGACCCTAGACGAGTTCGTGTGAGGAAAGCGTGTTGGTAGTTGACGCAATGATCACATATTAGGTACGATCAAACTATCATTTACAATCGCTTAGCCACATTCGGTTAAAGGTATAACCCAGATCGTCAGATAGTCAAAAGACTGCACTCAATGCTCGTCTTGTTAACGTTTTTTCTGTTAAGCTGAAGCTTTATCCTTATAAGTAATCAAAATTTGGGTGAAAATCCAGTAACCACCCACTTACGTAATTTGATGTCTTAGTAAGACAACATTATTAAATTGAACGGAAAATAACCATTATGTCAATTGTGTTTACAATCTTCGAAAGAGTTACCAAACTATGTGATTCTTGTAGTTTACCAGGCAGACGTTTTGCGATATATTAACACCAAATATAACCAGAGATCAACACAGTCCGGGGAACATATGAAATACTGACGTCAAACCCGAAGGTTTGTAATCATGTAAGCCAGCAAGCTTTCCGTTTGAATTTTGATGCTATTCAAGAGGAAGTTTTTCTAACCGTTGCACGTGTAATGCCAAAATTTATTTTAAGGGTCACAAATAGCGACAGTGATAACAGTTTTATGAAAACCTGGTTGAGCTCTACTCTGTAGCATGTTTTATGCCCTTCCTTACACAAACAAACCTCAGTTTCACATAATATACTTCGCTTCAGCAAGGAATCCTGTGTTAAGAAAGAGGCCGGCATACGGATTCATAACAATATAGTGATCTCACCCACTTAACAGGCCAGTATTAGCCAATTTTATTCCAGGACGATTTGTTATTCGAAAAAACAATGGATGGATCACGTGATGTTTTTGCGGGATAGCGTAAAAAATTCCTGATATCCGGTGAATGGACTATCCTATACAAATTATTCCAGTGAAGTAGATATCCACAACGATTTATTGACAGGAATATACTAAGTATCTAGAAAAAGGACATAGCATCTGTAGCTGAAAAATGTAGTGTATGCTTATTTATCTTGCAAAAGTGATGCTCCTGTTAAAACAATCATCAGAAAACTCAACAGTGTTGACAGTAGAAACTTCTTCGCTCTCAACTTACGTGTCTGTTTCAACTCTACTCTAACATTATCTCTATGGCTAAAGAATATGGTGCCTGTTTCCACAACTTCTTTCCATATATACTCACGTACCCTTTTTTTGCGTGAATCATATGATCAGTCGCTTATTTGAACGGATCCGTTGGCGCCTTTCAGCCCGAACCAAATTCGGACGTCCTAAAACATTTACTAGCGCAGCGTTGGCGCATCTTGTTGATTCGCACAATACCGCCAACCCGGCCTCTTCCTTTCGCCCAGTTTGTCGAATCAAGCGTGGTCGATTGGAAGCTGTGATATGCCGAATTTCGGTCACAGCTCAGCCGACTGGAATTCGATTGAATAAACCACCATTGTCTTCAAAGAATCGTCTTGTTTGAGGCTTGCGATTGCTACGGGACACCACCAATACCAAGATCGATCAAACTGCCATGGTCATAGTTCCGTCATAATTGTGATACAGTTGGAACAAAACGTTGTTTCCTTGGGTATGTATGACATAGTTGACCTCACCTGAACTTACTGTGTTTTTGTTTGCCTGGTTATGGCTACACTTATCCACATAAACGTTGTGTATTTGGCCTGATGATGACTAATCGAAAACAGGCTTGTCCGCTATATTCACCCAGAAAACATCGCATGAATGAATTCTTCAGATTGTTTCATCGGAGTTGATGAGGGGAACTAGTTTTCTATATGCTTTCTGTATGTTTTCTATGTTTTCTAGAATACCTGAATAAGACTTCCATCCAAAATATTATCTATGAACAAGTGGTGTTTCCCGGAATAACAGTAACACAAGGATCAGATAAATAGCTATGTGGAGACGTAGTTAGAAATTAAAGCAGCTTCAGTTACTATGTGTTTATCGGTCAGCTACAAGACGGATCCTGTATGTTGTTTGATCAAAAAACACAAGAGTTTTGTACAGGGATCGCTATAGGTAGTAATGAACATATTACAGGATAATCACGGTATTCAGAACAGTTCTAAAATATTAAATCGGTTTGAACCAGAGCGTTTTTGTATGCCAGGGGAAGTGGAATTTTAGCTACCAGATTAAAGTTCTGTTGAGTTAGAGGCGACAGAAAGGTCCATGCATGTAACAACGTCGTCGTTATGATTTACTTGCATTGCAGTTCGAGTGATAACATAAATCTTAGACAAGTTGATAATGTGAAAGGTAGCACCATGCCTCCTTTGGATACGTATGCTTAACTGTCATGTGAAAGGCTACAACACCACTGTGGCATGTATGCTGTTTCGTGGGTGATTTTATTACGTTGCAGATTTACTAGGCTCGTGTTTGCTCCACTGTACTACTAAAGTAGACAGGCTGACACGCGGCTTGTATAATGACACCATTTGCTAAGGTCTGATATGCTCAGCTAGTTGGTTGTGAATATTTCGTAATTGTTGAAAACATGTTCTGAACAAAACGGACAACAGCATATTCCGTCGATTTCGTACTTCGATTGGTTGTGTTGACGACGGCTGCTGTCGTTTTGGGGATGCACTGTGTTGAGAGAACAACTTAGAAATTAATGTACTTATGTAATTCTGTTTCAGTTGGAAATATTTTATAACAACACGCGAAGGCTTTATTTTAAAAAAGGGTTTTTTGATAATTGGCTACAACTCAGCTGGTTCTTCGACCCTATATTTAATTTTGAAAGACAAACGTGGACTCTTTCAGTTTTGGGTTCAATAATAACTGAGATGCTTACGACATACGAGAAGGAATATCCTCAGGAAAGCCATCGAAATTCTGATTCACTGGTCACTGTCGAAAGTGGAAGTTTTTCTACAAAGTGGGTGCTACTCGGGTAGTTCTACATTTTCTCAACATCTGATCGGTATGAGTTTTGGCACAATCTTGGCTGATCTGCGTTAACAAATATTCTGGAATGTAAATTGAAGACTATTCGTAAGCAGCCATAGCCTTCGCATGCACATACACTTTACCACCAACCACCTTCACACGGAACCACTTAACTAGCGCTTACCTCTAGTCAAAGCTCCTCGTTAGTGCATATTCTTGAGACAGCCTGGACACCAACTTTGGCCACGTTTTAGCAAGGCAACTATGCTAACTGATGAACCACTGTTCTCACACTAGGTATGGAAAACAGTAATTTTATATTATCAATTACACTTGCCTATGAATACTGTTCATGTTGCCCAGTCGCCTCGAGAGACGGTGAAGTAAATGCTAACGAAAACGGTTAACTTATTTAATGGCTTCATTTGTACGATACACCACCAACACAAAGTTATTGCAGCCACTAACACCATGGAGCTGTTCATTGATTACTGACAAAACAAGGGTTATGGTTTATATAAACCGAAATTCACTCAGGACTGACTAAAACTTCAAGAGGTCACACTCAAGATGGAAGTCATTATATTTCTTCCGGAGATAATCGGGCAATCTGAACATTGCTCACAAGCAAGCATGACTGAGATTTTGCTCAACGATTATCGGTTATGCCTGATGTGATGTCACCGGCACTGTGTTTAACACTGTTACTTCACAAACACGTGGCACGTGTCCGGAATATACATTATTGACGAGTTTTATCAAGTGTGAATTTGATTCTTGTCTTTATTCCAATTAGTGTTTTTATTTATATATTTTTTTCTTGTCTTTCCATCACTCTTGATACTTGTGAGAAAAAGTTTAATTAGGCGAATGCAGTGAGTTTCTCACAGGCAACGGATTTCGAAATGTAGGGTCGTCGCTAAAGTCGGTATATACGAACTATAGATACAATCCATAATGAGGAACATCGATAAACATAAGTCGGTCAAGCAAAAAGGTTTGAACAAAATGCGATAATTGAGTCAACAGCATTACATTTTTGATGAGAATAACCGAATTCGTCGACCTACAAGCGTTTTTTCGGTTTTAAAGACAAAGTTGGCGTTACCACTTCAACGAGGAACAGTATATACAGTAATGTTATCTCAATATTTTGCCTTTCCCTACTTTTGGCTGCAAGTAAATTGCTCTACCAGCTGCCTAAGAAGAAAAAAGAATGAAAGATCTCCAGTTTTTGTCGCTTATAAATAACAAGAAACATCACCACGTCAATGCTGGTCAACATGCAGTCAATGAAAGCATAATTCATGCCGGCAAAATGTTCATGCCACATTGACGTAAAACAACAGCTGCCGCACTCTGTGGACAACTGTGACAGTTGTGTTCAGAAACGGTGTTTTCAGACAGTATTGACGTAGCTCAGTACCGTCAAATTAACCTTTTGGACATTGTGGCCAATCCCAATAACTCAGGTTAATTATCACTGACCGTCTCAAGCCCACGTCTTTCGTGATCAGCATACAAAAGGGAATCGTGTCTGTTGATTATCGAATCAAAACGTTTCTTACATTTTACTACTGTCACTAAGTTTTCAGTTTTTAATAATCTTTATGGTAGTGTACCAGCCAAAGATGGGAACCTGTCGATACAAAGTGAAGTCTTCTTTCATGTTTCAATAATAATTGTACCCAGGTAACAGTATTTCTTCTCATAGATATTAATGAAACCCAAACGGCTTGAAAGCTATGGTACATAAATATCTTCGTTGACTTCTTTCAGCAAAGGCATACGTTACAAGTCAAGTGTAAATCCCAGTACATTTGTTCAGTGCGTTGAATCAAGTGAGATGATGAGTAGTTCAACTTCATTCACGAGTATCACATACAACTTTGTGGCGACAACGTGTTTTCGAACAGCAACATTCACCTGCTTGCTATTAGACGTTTGTTATTAGATGACAGCAAAATTATTTTAGATGTGTATGGAGTAAGGCACATAAGACGGTGTATACGATCGAGGCTCACGCACAGTGTAACCAAACGTCTTTCTTTTGGAAATGTATATGGTATGACAGTGTAAGCGGTATGTATACTAACAGACCTTAATTTACTGAAATCGCATGATCGAACTGATGTTTTTTTCCGCTCACCAAACATGTGTTGAGTGAACTTCAGGCACACTTTCTACCACGGAAACGGCAAACGCCGAAATTTGTAGATGCAAGCACATCTGTGAGCTAGTTAGGTATAATGTCATCCAGGTGCTTAAGTCTCAATTAGTACTCTTGAAATCAACACTTATCGACCGACTGTACTGAGGCCGGGATATGCGGGGCAATTAACTCGCAAATAATTTAGTATTTACAAAAACGTTGTTTTCATCGTTTGCTTCCCCATCTAATCTTACGCCGCCGTTCTTTCTAAATAACCGTGTTTCATTGTCCCGACCATTAGACAATTCCTGTACCCCAAAAATTTCACTGTGAGGTGTATTTTGTGAGGTACAGATGGTTGTAAACCAGAATTTACTTGCTAACCTAGCGTCTGACTTGTAATTGTAGATGTGAAATTTCCTCAGTCATTTTATAGAAAATGGACAGGTGTTTTCTTATCGTAAATTGCACTTGACACTTTATATTCTAAAAAAATATACGGGAATTTTATCCATGTAGAGGGTATTCAAAAATAGTTATACCAGTAAAGAGCATCGATTTCATTTGCCTAAATTAAGTATCCGTCAGCGCGTTTTCTAACTTCCGATGGTAGTTTGCTACGAGAACTTCCTTGGCTGATGAAAGTCGTAATACACTGCAAGAAGCACTTCCGGTAAACTATTTTTAGGGTGCTAAATATCCTGGCTTGCAATAGTTGAGATTTTACCTGGATGTTTTGATCGGATTTTGTCTATCAGAATATGCCTTCAACTCTAAGCAGGATTGCAAAGCTTCCAGTTTACACACAGCCCACTCGGTCTTATACAGTCAGTGCCATCATCACATCTACTGCGCAAAGCCACATATTGATTTCCACCTTGTGACTTCTTTTATTGCATCGCAAAGCGCACCTCATCGGTGAACAGTAGATCATGCGTGAATTTCGTTCTTGTGAGTGGTCTGTAGCATATAGGTACATGGTACAGGTTGGCAAATCGGTGTAGAGGGTGAAATCGCCCCATGATCTCTCAAATAGTGTTTCCTAATTTAGAAACTAAATGCGAGTTGTAAGCTTTCTTTCTAGTGTGCGGCTAACTAGAAACAAGTATTATCAAACTGGGAAGAACGAGGCAAACCTTGAACCGTGAGAGACAGAGCTAATGCGGTTGGTGAAACCCTACTGCTCAGAAACAGTTCATATTTCATGAGGTTACTGGACATTCGTCTGGTCGGTTTCGCAAAGTATGTGTGAAAAATATGATACTTCCCCTAGATATCATTGCACACATGAGGTGAATAGACAAAGCCTTGGAAACAGTCAATAAAATGTTCAGCTTGACAGGTGTGCCGTACAAACAGTTATTAAAATCTTTTAATTAGATCAATAACATAGATTATTCATTTTTGCCTTATCTGCCGTCATGGCGTGGTCTATGTTGGAACCCCAAAAGAAATCAGCCGCTGAGAGAGACCGCGTTTGTCAACCTCAGAAGTAGTCCCCTCGTTGAATGGCTAGTTTATGTTTATAATTCGTTGATCTCTAGCTAATCAGTTATATTTTCCGGGGAAATAAAATTCGAGGTGGAGCCATTTTTTCGTTTCTTTCCCAATTATGCCAAATTGTATTGCAGGCCAAATAGTCATATGTAACAGCGATATTCCCAAATAAGTTGCCTGACGCAAGTTTGAATCGCAACCTCTGCTAGGCAATTCTAACCTTCCCCCGAGAGCCTGCCCATATTACAATCTTACTACCCCTACGGACAAATGTAGGTCAGGATAAGTGTAATCAAATTGTGTTGTCTTGTTGATTGGCCCTGTTTGTCGTATACAAATAGCCACTTGGTACACGGTTTGACATCTGATTGCAATCGTAGACAATAACTGTTTTGACTGGATAGATTGGGAGTAGCCCATAATAAAGCCTTTGATTGTGTAAAACAGTATATATTCAGTGCCATCCAGTCATGTCAAACAAAAAGGTTCGCGGTAGGTAACGCTGCCATCAGTGTGCTTACGCATCAACTAAAACAGTCGACGGAATATGTGACTGAAAAACCCGGTTTTGCACTCAACTCGTGTCTTATTGTTCACAGATGACTGAACAAAAATTGCATGCATGTTAGAATGGGTCACGCTTCTGGTTATGTAAAATATATACTAAAAATTGTCAACTCATAAATGAACAATTTGCACATATCTCGTCAAACAGCGTGTTCGCGCAGATCTGTGCGAAAGTTTCCTAACGCCTGAAAGGTCACGAGTTCATCTGTCCAGAATTTCAAGTTGAAAATTTTGATCAACTTAAGTGTTTGAACCGATAAACTTTCAATTTTGTTTTCCACAGTTAAAATCCCACACAGCAAATCATCTCAAGTCACAAATTCCAGATCCGTAGATGATAACAAACATGGGTAACTGCAGTGATAAGGACAACTGACAAATAAACGTGAATCAATCCCTCTTGTTGATACAACTTTTAAGCTTGTCACAAAGACTTCCTACAAATTTAAGTCTAATTTTCAAAACTGTCGTTCAAAAAGTTGAACCTTTCCACTACTAAACATCAGGCTGACGTTCATATTTAATAATCGTTGTTTGAGAGGAAATAAATATAGCAAAACTTTGCTGCCATTAGTGAGCTTACAATAAAACATCATTGGTACCACATGAACCGAATTGTTCGCAAATCACGCGGTTGCAGAATTTGGTGAAAATTCATTTAAAAACGATGTCATAGAAGTCAAAGTTACATTTCAATGAGGCTAAAACCCGATGTGGGACAGTCAACTTCATGTTGCATATAACTATCGAAGTGCTTTTCAATTAATGTGTTCTGCAAACTTACCAATCTATCAGTTTGATGATATAGTGAGCGTTAAAGTAAAACTGGACGATATGGCGAACACTGAATTATCGTCCGCAATCTCACAATTTAAAGGGTAGTGATGACCTTTGTAAGTTCATTTTAGAAATTTATTGGCAACTGATATGCACAATTACGAACATATTCCACCGGAAACGGTAATCTGTTTCTATATCCTTGAATAATATCGAAACAATCGTGGTTACCTGTGAGGAGTTACATGTGTGTAAAACGTTTATTTAGTCAAATGACGTCAGTGAAGTGTTCATAATCACTGGCAGTTATCACACCAGTCTATTGATTGATTCGTATTGAGAATTTCAAAAAGATGTCTACGAAAACATCTACAATTACATAAGTGAAGGGCAAAACGTATATGAAAACCCGGTCAAATTATACAGATCACTAAGTCTTCAGTAAGTTGGTGAATTTCGGTTCACCTTTAATTAAAACGGTCGGACAGATAATGGAGAGCATCCCTGTTGATAATCATGTCAGGTGATCTGTGTTTCTGAAAGGAGACGTAAAAATTTTAACAGGTGACGAAGTAGAGGTCTGTATGGTTTTTTGAGCCCGTGAAATTTTTCTAATAGCTTACCCCCGCTATTTTCTATCGTTGGTATCAGTCGAGGTGCAATACAACACAAGTGAGTTCACCCAATAGTGTATAATTTACTGGGTTAATCTTCCAGTTTTGCATAGTTTTCCTGTGAGGTCAAACTTTCAGTCAGCTGGAATTTTTAATAAAAACGCATTCAAATTTATTGAAATCAGCGTTAAAATATTTCTTCAGCAGCCTCAGTGATTTTTTGTTGAACTTCCTCTTCATTGTAACATTACTTGCAAGAATGATCACAGAAAAATAGGGCAGAACTTGCATGTGTGTCCTCACTGTATCGAAAAAGATACAAAGCTTGCCAAAAACTTCCCTGCGAAGGTCAGTATACTGGATTCGTAATTTGAAAATCACAGGTGAACAACTTAAGAACTGTCGATATTGGCTTTTAGCTTTGTAGGGAATTTTCAGGGAGCTTATTTCCGCGTAAAATGGTGAACTAAAACTTTGCAGTCCACTATACTTTAGTAATCCGAGCAGTAATAACAAAAGAATACTATCGAGCGTCCGAACATTACAGTTTACTCGTGTCTAGTATGAGGTTAATGAGACACTGGTCAAAATACTTGTCTCACAGGCAGATCAGCTAAAATTCAAATGTCACTTAAAACAATGACGGGGAAATTGGTGGGCAGTTAAAAGAGCTAAACGAGAATTTAATGTTTTTTTTATAAATCAATTCTTTTGAAGCTTAGCCAATTAGGGAGAATGTGAGTAGTTATTTGTTCTGTTCTGATTCTATCAGCCATATCCGCAAGTAATTAGAGGGGAATTAATATTGGCTAGGAGGCTCGCTCTTGAAAACATGCAATTCCTACGCACTTCCCCCAGTAACTCGGTCAATTGGAAGGTTAACCAAGCCAAAGTGTGTAATTCAATAGTTAATCTATTTAGTGAAGTAAAACTCTTTCTCTCACGAACATGGGTTCTGTTAGAACGTGCACGGATGTTCGGGTTGACTAGTCTCCTTTTCACAAGGTTTGTATTTCATTTGAAAAGATTACAACGTAACAGCAACAGCATATCACCAAGGTCTACTTACCTCAACTTGTACACATTTTTGTGTACAGTACTACGACTACCAGTAAGTATGTTGATTTATTGCGATTGACTGTCAGTATTTCAAAGTTAGGGTACAAACGTACATATGTGACAGCTAAACTTCCGGATACTTACTGACACATTGTTTGCATTCGCTCTGTTTACGTTCAGGACTGAGATAACTAGGTGAAAAGTGAACACCTCGAGATAATTGCCTTTATAATTTCCTGATAAATTGGGCTGAAAATAGTGTTTCTCATTCCAGCTTGTAATGCTACATGTGTACAGTCGAATAAAACTGTAATTAAATCCATTCAAGTCGCGATCATAAAATCAATCTATGGTCTCACTACCAGGTGATTTGACAGACCTGTTGGAGCAGAATAGTTTCAACTGTAAAAAATCCGCACTCATTACAGAAACAACATGCCAGCGCCCGAAAAGCTCCTCGCCAGGTGAGCTATGAAATCACGCCGACAATTCGAAAAATTCGCATTCCGACTAAGTAACCCACTTGTATCACTGTCCCATGGGATTCACCAAATCATCCGGAGATTTCAGTTTCCCGGTGAGATTTCCCGAACAGCCTGATTTTGGCCAAGTTTCCCCATATGCTATCCTGCTTGTCAATAATACAGTTTCCAACCTCATCATTGGCACTGATTAAAAATTCCTCCACGATCCTTTGTTCGAATCCATACGTGACAATGATACACGTCGGTTACTAAGTCTAAATATGAAACTGCCCAGTCTCCAGAGTGACTTCGTAATCCACGTTTGGGTGCGCTATTTCTGCTAGATGCTCGACTCCTATTGAAGAATAAATTTTCTCTTGGTAAATAAACTGAACTGACATGTTTTACAAATACGGCTTGGTTAGTTTTACCAACTTCAGCCTGAAAATACATTTGCTTTCACCTGCCAGTTATCACGATCAATTTTATAGCAGAAGTACGTTATTTTTTTCTAAACAGCAGTCGGTATTACTGCAAAACTGATCAAAAATCAACAGCTTCCAGTTAGGTTGCAACATGAACTAGTAAAATAAACAGAAAAACTGTTTTACTGAAACAGTTTGTCTCGGATGTGCAAGACTTTAATTTAATTTCACAAAACTGAATGAATTGCACAATTTGACCGAATTACATTTTTACAATCACACCACAGTTTGACCTAGTTCGTTGCAATTTGTTAAATAGGAATGAAATGATGTGGTAACTTCATGGTTGGGCTGCTCCATTCGTCACTCCCTTGTGTAAATTGACCTTTAGGAGGGTGGTACGTATAATACCGGCTCGCCGACGAACGGAGATAGCTGATGTTTTGATAACTCTCATCTGTGTAACGAGAGATTGAACAGAAATACGTTCCGAACTGCGTTTCAACTGCATAACAGTTTTTGATAGGTAATGAAATATATAGATTTAGACTACCATATTTGGACAGCACTGTAAACCGGTTAAAACTTTCGTAGTCAACGCTTTTGTCAAGCTTTTTATCACATTTAACTTTCTTTGGCAAACAAGAATTTCAACGGTTTATTTCATGCACACAGAGACGGCATGTTGTTGATTGAGCACTTCTCATAATTACATGTGTAGTTGGTTATTAATATTTAATTTGAAGAAACTCATTAATTATTGTACACACGGCATAACCGTAATTAGGTTAGAAGCAGTAATCCGGCAAAGAACAAACGCCAAACTAATTGTGAGTTTGCTGAGTTTGAGTGAACAACTCATGACGATCTCAAAAGTTTGTTTTGATTTCTTCTCACTCATTTTGTTCCTGTTTCGGAATAGCGAATAGAGTCCAGCTTTTATCAGTTACTTGATGCAAGCTTCAGTTTCTTACCAATCCTACTGTTATATGAAATTTTTGCGCTTCAAGTATACGATCAGTAAGCCTGAATTATATATTTACATCCTGAATTCTGGTCAGGTTATGTTGTGTGAGCAATCAAATGCAGGGATTTTGTTCAGAGTACACTATAAAACGTTATGCACGTGTGAACGCGCTCTTCTCACAGAACTACGAACTGTTTACCGAAATCTATTTGGAAAACAGTTTATACGACTGCGTTGAATCTTTAGTGCAGTGCAATGACGACCATTTAAGCATATAAAAATATTTCTGAACCTTAAAAGAGTGAGTCAATTTCGTCAATGCATTTAAAAGTAAATAACTCTTTACTACGCATTTTTTTATAGTAAAACTACGTAGAGCATTTGACAGTAAATTAGATATTTGTGTTGTACACTGGAAGTTGTTTTATCAAAGTTTCCTTTCTGCTTCCTTATGAAATACACTAATCTAAACAATATGTCGTACAGCTGCGAATCAGCGCAAAATTGACAATTCGGCGATAAATTTAACGAAATAAGCAATCGTTTTAAGAGACATCGTTTTTTTTATTTAAAATATCACCCCCAGTAGGTTTCTATAAATGACTCAAAATCTTGGCATGCGTAGAATTGTTAAGCCCTCCATTACTTGAAAACTTTTTAAAAGATTTCTCTAGGTCATTTTTTGAAATTGCATCCTACTCATAAATTCAAGAGTATCGATTTGAATAGCTTAAACAGAGCAATTCGAGAGTACAACAGTATTAGTAAGTTTGGAGGTGCAGCCTATAGATAAGCTCGAAAGCTGCTTATGGGCTAATTTGACACTAACCACTTGGAACTCACAGTCAAAGCTAATTTCATCATGGACTAATTAACGGTTTTCTCAGTTACCACTGAGTGATTGGGAATTCGGTCAACCTTAAATTGAGCATCACTCGGCTCCCGTTGATGAAAAGTAACATCATTGGAATAATATGAAAGACACAATAGAAAGAATCTATATGCCCCTATTTACTGGTCTCTAAATTAGCCAGCTATCCAATTACAAAATCAATTATATATAACAAAATGCAGTGCGTTTGTTGTCTTCAGCTAAAAACCTAAAACACTGAAACCTATAGGATATGTGGATAACAGTAACAATAGAATCAGTCAACGACTTGTCTCTACGTATAAGGACTGTTATCAATACTAACTACCTGAGTCAACAATTTGTACACGCACAGGGTCGACTGACAAGTATTGATCAACACTGTCTTGGAGGATACAAGCAACTCCACATTTCAGCTACTCGATAATACAATAAATCAGTCGTCGAATAAACAATATGATGTGTTTTAATGTTTTTCCGTGCTATCAACTAGTAACGATTTTGATTCATTTGTTCTGACCCTATTGTCTGTTACGTTCCTATTGCCAATCCAACTAAGTTGGTCTATGCTTACTCAATCTCTGTCCTTGGCCTCGATCTGTTCTGTCCATACAAACGTAATGACAACTGCATGTGAAGTGGGCTCGGCGGGTCACAATTACAGATAAGCCAAACAACACTCAATTTCATATACCAGCCACAATCCTGTCACAGAATATGAAAAAGTCAGTGCATACTATAATAAGTGGATCGCACCAGCTGTGACGTGGTCACCCTTAACAAGTAAGTTTCGAAAAATTCGCATCTTATGCTCCATGCATACGACAGGCTTGCTCAGTCTACTCTGACTGCTGTTACCCGGCAAATTTCAATACACATCTGATTGCAAGTGGCATATTTTTAATCTCTTCATCTCTCCTTGTAGTTCCTCATCAGTAAAGATCTGTCAGGGTGTACAAAATCGTGTTTGCATCAGTCCTTCGCCGTAAGCAATTAGTACAAAAATTGACTGTCTGTCATTCCCCAGTTTTTGGTACACTTCGTGAGCCTAGTATCACAAGTTGATCACGTCACCCGCGTACGTTGTAAACTGCCGTGAACCCACAAGAGGATCAGTACCAGTGTCACAGTCGATGGTGTCTCTCTTCATTTATCTTAAATGCACTGTTCACCGGGAGTTTCTTTGTGGTCGTCGCCGATGTCAGTCGGTTTTGGTTTACTGTGAATTTTAATATCTACTAAACGGGTCTGGTTCTTTACAAGTATGGAACTGAACACAGTAGTTTTAGCAAATTTTGCAAAAGCTTGCCAGCTTTTACCCACACTGATGGAACTGCCATCCCGTATGCGCCCCGTGAATTCTGAACTATTTGACTAAAGCAAAGGGTCAAATAATAATGGCTAATTGGTTTCGAGAGATGTTGTTGTTAGTCTGATTTGTTCATGACACCGCGAAGAAAGTTTTTTCGCAGACGGCTTAAGACGCATAAGATACAACATTATGATAAAAGATGCGTATGTATCCGAACAAGCGTAGCTTTTCAAATGAACTGGCAAGTGCAGAAATTCATTTTTGGTTTTTACACACACTTTACCACATGCCTTGCAGCGATCTCGCTACTAGCAAAAAAGCCCCGTTTCAGTTCATTTCAGTAATACGTACTTTCTGTAGAAACATCCCTAAAGCCTTTTTATTGATAGATGTTTCTCCTCGGACACCAGCGTCCATCTGCCGTTTTTTCTTTATGCAGTAGGAAATTCTTGCTTTTTGAGTGGATGCAACATTTTCGTTATAATCCGGGCATAATATCACAGTGGGGCCTCTCTTAAACTGCCGATGGTGGATCATATTTTACTCGCATTTCGCGGACTGTAATATTGTACTCAGCACAGTATGCACCATCGTCCGCACTATGTTCACAAAACTTTTAGTCAGCCAATCATTTTAGCTTCTGATTATGTCGTCATTTCATCGGTTCTACTGCGCAACAAACATGGTACAGTACTATGTTACGTCTGAAAATGTGCCACTCATTCATCACAGTTTTTTATCGCATTAAGTTTCTAAGATCCGCAGAGTTCGTCCTACCAGTGCATTGCTGACGACTAAATTTTCTGCACGAGTCAACGGTGAATTACGCACATTTTCATATTTATGTGAACAAGTATTTATTGTCAAACGCATCATGTTCTCGGAGGTAACTGGGTTTTATCACGCTTTTCCTGCTTTGTGAACTTGCCTTCAACTAACTTTAAAACGTTTCACACACTGTCTGGCAAAATTACGCTGAGCTTCAATAAACATGTGAAATTCGATGACGATTCGAAGGTCTGTAATTAGGCGCCCTAAAAGGTGTAAATACTAGGCCAATTACTTTTTATGTGAATAGCTTTTATGCGGACTTAGTCGATATACGCCGCTTTTTCACTCGTTTAGTTAAGCAACTTGAGATGTAGGAAAATTTGGTTTTCCGCAAATTTATCAACTGAGTAGTAAAGATGTTTTGATTTGATGAGACAATTCATGACATACCGTTGTGCCCTGCATTTTATGATCAGTAACGCATGTGTCATCGTGCACTGTAAATAAACCTGTAAACAGATACTAGACACTGTTGTCAAAAACAACAGGGTATCAAGTGTGTAGTAGTGTAATTAACTGAGCAAATTTTTAATAATAATCAAATGTCAACTTCCCATCCTGAACCAAACGGCTTGATCGAAAGGAACAACCGCATAGGCCTGAAATCGTTGTAGGTTCAACAAGTGAGTGATATGACAGGCGTCAACCTGGCTTCAGTTGGCTCGCCGTTGCTCACTACAATGTGATTCGGACCATCGTAGGGTCTAGTACCACGATCGCACGTTGGGAATATGACCAATGAATGTACATGAATTAACAGGGACGCGAAGTATGACAAGCTAAACCTTCATAACCCTACAAGAAGTCGTTAAATAAGAGTAAAATTAGTATAGTTCGTTCCATCTTGACTCGAAAATCAAGCGTAGGAACTAAGGGCATATGGCTGTATCAGGACAGAGAATTGTGATGTATGTCGGATAGCGTAGGAGACCCCCTGAGGTGATTGAAATCCCGCAACCCAGGTTTCCTGATTAAGAATGGAAATCCTAACCAATTGGGCCGTGAAAATCCGCAGGACAAGTAACGTTGTCCTGAAGGACCAATGAAGTGGGACCAAATACATCAACGTTAACCCTACCAGAACGTCCAAACTGTCTAGAGAACTCCAGAAACTTAACCAACCCTTGTTGCAAGTTTTGAATGAAAATGAGGACGGTGTTGATGGGTGATTGTGTTATATTACCCACGAGAAGTTAGAGTAAAGGGATTGTTGAAAACTATACCCGAGATAGATGATCGGAGAGGACAAAAATGATGATGACGATGTATGCATCAAAATTTCAAATTGAAACGTTTTCCGTCACGAGGCCAGTATTTACGTATGTATGCGTGTGTCATGTTTTGTTCGTTGTTGGGTTGAAAAGTACTCTAGCCTTCTCAATTTAGTGAGTGACTCACTTTTTTTCGCCCGACTTTTTCAGCTGGCTGTATAAGGCAGTAAGTCTTCTGTAACATATGTGAACTTCAGTCGCATACAACAACCACAAGACCATTACCGAATGAATACGATGTTCTTTTTCGAAGGAAAGACAAAGGATTGGTGGAGCGGACTTTCGTCTACGAGCCAAGTTATGTTTCGGATATAGTAAGGCTTGCCTAGCTAGCTGCTTAAGTACGAATATTGTAATTCGGGCGATCAAATGCTTTCTGATTCTCCCAAAGTGATCTATAATGCTGATACAGTTAAGTTAATAGACACAGTAAAAATTGGTGGAACTACCTTGTTTGGCGGAAGAGATCAAGCGATTAGTGAGTGATAGTTGTGAGCTGGTGTCAACATAAAACTCACCCAAACCAAGCATTCAAGATGCACTTTTTTCAATCTTGCCTTTGGCAATCGAAGAGTAGTTACTTGCGTGAGTCAGGTTCAGGCAATCATTGGTAAAGTTGTTAACTTTCTGAGGAACTTAATAAGCGGCCAGCATCAGCAACAACTAAAAATACATGCTGATTAACGTTCAAACTTAGTGCACCAACAGTTAGACTGGATTTGTGTAGAAGTTCAGACGAGTCTAGACAAACAGAAGAGAAACGAGATAGGATGCGTGCGGAAAAACATTTCGCCCGAATCCTGTTGAAGATGTCGAAATACATTTAGAAAATTATAAACTTAGGATTCTGGCCAAATTAGGTACACTTTAATCACAAAATCTCCACATGTTATAGAATGGGCATAGTGAACGGAATCTGTGAGTTATTTATGGGAGCTTCCACCAGGGATGCTTCAAACTTCCCTTAATTGTTGAGAAAACATGGGAACCAAGATGTGCATTGGACAACCATCCGCTGGAGAGTATGCCTGCGACGGCGGATTCAAAAATTAAGCACATTTGGGCAAAAATTCTGCTTAATCCGAAAATCTCATTAGGGCAATTGGATCTACCAACACACTTGTTTAACACAGACTCTCTGACATTAACAGTAAGGTTTTGATGCAAAAGTTGTTTGTTTGCATGAGGGGCTTGATAATTATCAGGGAGTTCTTTACACTGTTTACACCTCGTAAGTGAAAGCAACCTATCGTCATATTTCCATGTGATAACAAACAGCTTGATGTACTCTGTCGGACTTGGCAGTTTGGAAATATTGTCCAATAAGAAGGGCAAAGAAAACCTGTTATGGTTTCGATGCCAACCACGATGTGCAATTTGTGTAAGAATTTGTGGTGATGTATTGATAAAGCTGGAGACTTACGGAAACATCAAAACTCTGTGGCAGATCAGAACCATTGTTGAGTCCTGATAGAAGTTGACCATTAATCTAAATGAAATGATCACCATTGATAAACTGATCGAATTAAGTCAATGATTGAGGATTGGACACTGTGTTCGTCCAGGATTTAAAGTAGCGTCTGACCATCAATACTGTCACATAAGTCTGGATTTTCTGTCAAGTGGTAACAGAATGAAATAAGGTAGACGATCAATAGCGTCACGGGTTGAGCGTGTGAAATGACAGAAAAAGTAAGTAGTCTCCGTAGTTTTGCACGTGAACTTCTGTTTATACAATACTGTTTTCAGGAACTGATAATGCGGGTGACATATTAAATCAGACGTAGATGAACAGTTATCTTTTTAAGGATTGATGTAATGCTTGAAGTCCATGGGCAATAGGCAGCAATATATTGTAGGACACTCCAGACAACCTAGTAAACAAATGCTTATCAGTTCTTAAAAATTGTTTGTAACAGATACAAGATCAACTTAAATACAGTGTTCAGCTTCCGAAGCGAGATGACACAGCTGCTCCCCTTTGATTTTTTCGTAACTGACAAAAATCAGTCGCCTAAAATTGAGATCTATTTTCGAGACAAACGACGTCTACTTAAAGTTTTACATCTTACAAGAGGTTGTACAGTTTACATGTCAGTCTTTCAGCTTCGGTGTAAACTAATTACGCAAACTCTTTTGTGATGCTAGATAGTCACTGACAGAAACGAGTGCGCAAGAAGGAAGAAGTTTTGAACGTTTGTTACCGTATTTCATAATGACTACCATCGCCTTCATAAATTGAGAACATTAAACGCGAAAGGCGTTAGTCAAAAATCTTAAGACACATTAAGAGGTACGGGAAAAACAAAACCTGAGAAGACTGGACCACTCTGCGAATATATTGGAATGCCGGTGGAATCAAAGCCCGCTCAAGTGAACACAATAAACCCTTCATTATGAGACATTCAGAAATGGGATTAATGCTCGTGTTATTTGTATGAGATCTCCAAAACCTCTCAGACTTCCACTCTGGGCAAAAAGCAGTAGAGAAAACCCGCGGAGTCTTCCAGTATAAAGTCTGTCTCACTAGGAAGGGCTCCATAGGCAGCACGCATGTGAAAGCAAACTAAGCTTCTGTCATAAGTAGTTTCAAAAAGATTTTGCGCTTGTTGAAAACTTTCGTGAGAGACTCATGAAGGCCTATCTAAGTGGAACAATTGCAAGACAATAAAAAAAGTAATTCCACCACATACAGTCCTGTATACACCAGACCATCAACTGATAGGTCCCTATTCCGGCGAGCAGTGATAAGCGTCTAATAAACCTTTCTCTGAAATTGGAATGAAGTATTCTATGTTGAAATGAATTTATCACTGCTAGGATTTGTTTGCACTGGTGCGCAGCCCAGTAGGTTGAGTCTCAAGAATGTATTTCGTTCGCATAGACAATTAGCATTAAACGTTACTTAGCCTTACCCCAAGCGTAGTTTCATAACTCGTTCAATGCGTATATGTTGTTTTTTATTAGTTGTTCCCTTCTTCGACTACAGATCAATGCCTACTGATGAGTAGTAGTGTGCATTTATGCTACATTAATGGATTTATTCCAATTCCCTAACTTCCGCCCACATGTTTCCATGTACACAAAGCCCGATCAACATAAAAACAAGAACACTCAAAAAGGTACTTTTATCCTCTGTGCAAACTCACGGATTAACCAGCAACAATACCAACTTTTTACCGCTAATCACCTAATTTTCATATCTCATCAACTATTTCACATTGCTGATAATTTTTGAATGTAAAATGAATCTAAAATTACCGTTTTTTTACCTCAAGTTTCTACTTTGATTTATGGTTTCCGGTTGACTGAATGACATTATTTTGCTTGGTCTTGACCTTGGAGGCAAAAGTGCATTCCCGTTTTCAAGGTTTGTGTAGATATTCCGTAAATAAAATTCCTCGTGAATTTTATGTATAAACACTGTCGTTAGGTTGGAAAATTGTCGCCAGTAACTTAACGTTATCTTGTGGTATTGGTAGTGGTCTTGTTAATGACAAATGTAGAGGCAGTATTCTATGTTATCATACACATATGTTTCACTGAAGTCTACGGGTCTACAATACGAGTAAAACGGAAAACGTTTATAGAACAATCCACAGCTTCAGCTCAACAATTAGTGTTTTTTATTATAGGGTCATAAAGCAGGTAAATTGAATCTCCGCAATTGAGTGAATCTTTAGGTTACATGTTTTCAACTATTTTTATTTCGGACACACTATTTTATTCGTTAGTCAGGCGAGTTTTATACATTACTGATTAGTGTCCTACACAGAAAGTGGTCATCAGTACACAAAGCACATGTTGTTTATGTAGAAGATTACCATTATAATCTTGTAATGATAAGGAGCTGAAATCTCTTGTACTAACACGCGACACGAATTTCGGTTTGAGATCAACTCCTGGTCAGGATAATTTGATGTCCTACTATCAACTTCCAGCAAGGACGAACTGGCTGCAAAATCTATCTGTCGAAAGATGGGTAATTGTTAACTTGGACACATACGTCCAAGTAGGGATTTTGGGATGCTCATGCAATGAATTCTCTGGGTGACTGGCTTTATGTCAGAAGTGAGTGGTAGGATCACTGCTAATAAGTCAGGAACTAAGCTGATACAACTTGATGACCATCACATCTATTTTAAGCTTCCTCTTTCAGGTTGCATACCCCACCGAGTGTTCTGGAAAGAAGTGTATCGGACTCGATTTTTGTTGTCGATATGAGTTCATACTTGGCCACGCTTCCATAAAGTAATCTTGTAGATCATTGCTTCATTCTTCTCACACTAAAGACAATCAAAGTACCGCATTTAAATGCAAAGCCCGCGAGCAGTATTCGACCTGCCGATTGATTCGTGGGGAGCCACAGCAATTGTCTTCTCTTTTTCAGCCAGTGGTCACACAATCAAGACCTATCGATCAGTTTGAACTCACCCAATTCATCATATAATCTAGCGAATTTTTTAGCAACGAAGGGCACGTTGGGATTGGATTGGTATATATTTAATGTCATTAAAATCTTATTTGTAACTTTTGCTTCCAGAAAGAGTTCTCACCAGTCTCCTGCGGATCAGTAAATTACGCAAATGCGTGTTAAGTTGTTATTAGAAATAACATTTTACCAACTTTTTCGTGCGAATGATTGACTGTTAGCCTACCTGTTCCACCCAACTACTCTCATCCGACTATATGTGGCCCAAACGGTTTTGAATTGACTATTCTAGTCATAATGTCACTGCTGTCCACGGTATCATCCATGGAGATTAATTCGCACAAACCATCTCTTACTGCTACATTAGGGTTGCTGATTTTCGAGCAGTTACACTTGTTGGGTCCTTCCGTTTCATTTCATCGTCCACTTATAGTGGTTGTTACAGCCGCTGTGTACACAACCCTTGATGATTCCGGATTCTTTTATATCTGAGGTCTAGCGCCAGAGCTGATCAGATCTACTCACATTAGACAAACACAGGGCCTGGCGCTCGCCTCGGTTGGAATGTTTAAGCTAATTCTATTTCTGCGCACGGCTAGTAAGCATGTGAATGGATCGGCAAGTACAACACTTGACTGTTGAATTACGATACTCAGTGTAATGCACAATTTATTTCCACCATGATCTCTGTATATCTCATCGAAAATAATTGGTTTTATGTTTTTCTTTCCAATCGTTTATCCGCTTTCAAAATACTCTTGGTATCTTCGTGAATCAATAGGATTTCGAATTTTTGTGTGTTAACTAAGTGAATTAGGGTTTAGTTCACCTCATTGTCGGTCATCTGAGCTTGATTAAATTGTGTACTTCCCAAATTACTGCCTGGCTTCTCGTGTTTCATTTAAAGGTGACCACGTGTTGGAGCGTGGTATATAGTGCACCAGTGTTTGTTCGTGTTAAGATAGTTATCAACTTGAAATAAATATCTGCTTTTAGTTTTCATACGATATATTGTATTTTAAAATTGAGTTAGGGCTTGTTTGTCAAAATTTTTGCCAAAGTGGATAAAATGTACAATTTTTATTTGTCACGAAAGCATTTCACTTGCCCAGATTTGGACAACTCAGGTGTTGTAATTAGAGTGTGACGATCAAGTTACATTTTAGGTTTGCTGTAAACACACCGAGCTGGTACATGTCTTAGATCATGCGTTTCGCCTATAAACCTTTTCAGGTTAGGGGTAAAACATACCGCAACGAATGCCATAGAATAACTGCTCAACTAATGAGAAAAGACAATCAAAGCGGCCGTGATTATCCTGGCGAACTAATTCACCTTATCTTTTCCCTTGATTAATTCTTAATTGAAATGAAATTGAATTCCCAGCTGTTTTCCAAAACATATGGCAAGTTACTTTGAAAATCAAATAATCGAGGAATGAGACGTATAAGGCCAAGGTCACATAGAGGCTGAACACTTTTGGACTAGAGTCGTCTGGGCTTTCTAGCCAGCGATAACTGAAGTCGCCTGTTTTGTTTAGTTCACGAGTTAGCATGTAACTGTTTCTTTTTTTTCTGGCGGAGTGATGGAGAACACCCCATCTATTTTTCTGCTCAATGGTATATACCAAAGTGTCTGGGAGGTGAGTTTGTGCAGTGGCAGAGGAACCGCACTCATCGAATAGGAACCACTATGTTCCGCGTCATGAGTGAAATCAGCTGTCAGTCATAAAGTCAGTACTGATCAGTATTTATTACTTTCCTGAATGCTCATGGCTCAGAGATTCCAGTGCATTGTCCCATTTTAGTTAATGCCTACGTGTGACCAGTTCTATGTGCACCAGAATAGCTAACTGTCAGTGTTTATTTGCCATGGGATTAGTTGTTAGTAGAACCGAGTACGCAGGTCTGTTGGCATCTTTGCCATTTCATTTACGGACCGTCGACTTTGGTCACAGGTTGTCCACATCTCTACAACCAGCATAGGGGCACGCGACGGATTCGTCTTGTCATTTGTGTATTCTACCTGGGCTATTCAAATGGTTCAAATGTAAATGAACTTTTAAATTTTCACGATATGTGTATAAGCCTTTTGGCAATGAAAACTGAGTGTGGAACTCAGCCAACTTTATTCGCAGCTTATGCTAGGTATTACAAATAAACCTAAAAATGGATAACGATGCCAGGTAAAAAGCCTTGAAGCAACTCAGCAACTCACCACTGTCTTGCATTAAAACATTTCTATTTCAGCTCAGTTACTGTGAGCAGTAAAGTAATCTGAAATCAAGATATTCCTTTGATAAAGCTTTTACCCGGTATGCCTTCAAATCCGTGAGCATTCGTAGAGTTAAAAACAGTGTTCAGAATCACTCACTCACTCAGAAGGCCGAAGTCCAACGCAAACTGAAATCTTTATTATACTGGATACTATCAGCCGTAAGTTTAGCCATAAAATGATTTTATATGAGACAAAAATTATGGGAATTCTGAACTGACCAAGCTGAAAAAAATCTTTCGTCTGTCCTAATGAATGGTTTGTTTGTCTCTTGTAGGGATATCTGCAGAATTTCCTAGAAGACTTCCGGCAACTCGTTTTGGTCGTTTTCTAGCTATACTGTATGTGCGACCGATGTAAGGGATCGGAACGTTAGGCATATGCGAACGACCATCATACTGGAGAGATGCAAAACCTTTTTGCTCCGGGTGTCATACGGTCAGGCGTCCATATGACGAATGCATTCTGAAAGGTTTTATCGGTGAAACCTTTCATCAAATACTGTTGTAGTTCCCTTCCGGAGGACCAGGAAAGCACAACTAACTATTTGCTGTATAAGAATACAAGTGCCAACTTGTTCAGCCGTCAGAGTCTTTTAAATGCGACTGGTAAGTCTTACAACGAGAAGTTGGTTACTTTACTGTCCAATGTTATCACTTCTTAGCAGTGTTATGTTTAGCTTTCTCGACTCTCAGGTTCTCCACTTCCCGATCGTCACTGGCAAATTGGTTAAGCTAACTGAGCCACAGTGCGGTTTCTGATAGCTTTCCGAAAACACCTCCTAAAACGGTTTATCAGCAGGTTCGAGTCAGTTCGAGCAAAATTCACTTCCAAATCATATAGAATTCCGATCAGTCATAATCAAGCAAAATATTCATGACCATTTGTCAAACTAGCCAGAGCTGTCAGTGTTTTTGTTGTAACAAGTAGAAGTGATTCCCTCGAAATTTTACGATCCATATGAACATGTGCAGAAATTGTTCTTGTAAATTCATTGTCTACATTGACAACTTATCCGACGAAGATTTGGTATTAAGGTTTAGATAGCAAAATATCCCACTCGGGGCACGTGGGGTACACTCTGGCAACAATCAACATCCCTATTTCAACCAAATAATTTGTGGACTACTTCAGGCATGCTAATGTGTAACCTGCTAGCTTGCGTTAGCTTTCACACGTGAATTATTTTTATATATATAAGCAAATTCCTGGTGCATATTGGCAATACGCAAAGTTTGTGCATGCACCCAACTATTCGTTAACCTTTAATACTCTAGAATAGCCTTTCTGGTCTTTCATCTTCCCCTGCTGGTCTTGTGACTTATTCCGTGTCCTGTCATGCCCTCAAAAGATATAACCATCATTGTTTCACAAAGTTTTTATGATTCCTAATGTTTAGTTAAATACTGATAGGTAGTACTGTCGGTGGTGTCTGATGGAACAAAAGCAGTGTTCGGCGTGACGTGCCTATCAAAATGGAGGATCTAGCCCCCCCCTTATAATGTCGGAATATTTGACAGTGTCTGCTCTCTTATCCGCGATGATGTTAACAAGAAAAAATTAAGTCGACACGGTAAGCAGTGTAGCAATACTGCAAAAGATCTGACATTACTAAGTCGCGAAGAACAAGACAATTCAGCCATAAAGACTACCTTACCACTCTGACTGAATCTCCATTCTGTGAGCTTTAAAGTGAGCAGTAATAAGTTTCACACTAGAAGTTTTTAACTGTCTTTGTAAATATAATTGACGTTAATTTTCAAATGTGCTGAGTGGTGATAGGTATTAAACTAGGAAAAAACACCACATCTTATGCTTTCTTTTGCAAGCCAGATTTAGTGATAACAGTAGTAGGTTTGCCATGTCTGACGACCTATATATAACGAAAGTCATCTACCGCATAACTACTTGAGCACACACGGGTGCAGTGTAGTCTGACTTTGTCAATCTGAATGTTAGGCTTAATGTATTTATCCCATTTGAAGACGTTGTTGAAAGTTTGATTATCTCAATGTGTACATTGGACACTTGGTATTTTGTACAGTTTATGAAAAGACAAAGCTGAAACAGGTGTCAGTGGCCTTAATGATTCGCATTTGGACATGTTTCTAAGTCTATTCCATGTAAAAGATTGTCTATCCAAAGATACGTTCAATGACTTGAAAAAGCCTTTAAACTCTGGTTGCAATATACATGTAATAAACAATGATGTTAAAATAGACTGCTGCTAAAAACTGCCGGAATGTGAAACGTTGAGTTGATGTTAACCGTTTCGACAGAGATGACATATGCGATTGGTCGGGCAGATTAAGTTGACTTTCACGAAAATGTCAAACTTTTGGGAAAATTGATTTTAATGAGTGTTATTTGGAAGTCAGTGATAGAACATTTTTGTCGTGATGAACGTAAGTACTTATCTGAACAAACTTACGTTGGGACAGTAGTGACATACTAAAGTTTGTGGGTTTAGAGCTTATGGTTCCGGCGGTTTCCTCTAAAACATACGCCAGTACTGATAAAACGGCAAACATCTACACTGTGAAACATGTGGGCCAATTGTGAAAAACTTCGGCTGCAGCTGGATTTGAACCAACGACAGAAACAGCATGCTCAAACGCGGCGAGCGCCCTACTAATTCGGCTGCGAAGCCACTCCGAGTGCTCAAAAATCTCCTAGTTTGACTCTATCACCCACCATTTCCACTGTCTCATATAGAGTACACCAAATGAGGCGAAGGATCAAATGACCTGGTAAGTCTTAGTGCGGTTGGGGTCAACAGTGATAAGCTCATAGTTCGCTGGAATGATGATGACGATGACTTCGGCACCGATGTCGGCAAGGAATTTGGTGCCGTAATATCTTTACCTTACGTAAAGTAGGCTACTGAGTAGTGGTGTACCAGTCATAGCGGTCGATGCCACGAACTGGTCCTGGGATCTGACTGTAGCGGGAGACAAGAGACTGAGTGGTTTTCTCGAAATTAGTCACTTGATGGCAATACTTTTGATGGTACCAGCCTAGTTCTAAAACGACGACTGACATGTGCTCTCAACACACTGACATTTTCCGTTAGCAGGCCACCTCAATTGCTCATTTGTCCGATAGCATTCTTTAGTTCAGAGTCATCTGTCTGACTTGCTATCTCCTCAGCAGATTTGGAACTAACATACACCGGCTTAGTAAAGTAACTTCACACTATTTCATCACCCATGTTCGCTAGTTCTTTGGGTGTACCTTCTTCTTCAAAAGCCGTTAAGAGTTGACATACAGTCGACAGGAGTTTATCCGACTAAAGTTTTCTTAAGATGATATTTCCCATATCACGTCCACCTAGAAGACTTCGCATATACCGTAACATTTGTGAGAGCGTTCCATCTTCTGGCTGCTGGTGGTCAATGAGTCCCGGAGCACTTTTGTGTTTGACCGTCCAGTATCTGTGATAAATGAAGTTTGCAGGACGTCGTATGAGTTTTCCGAAGAGTTGTGTACCAGGAGATCTTCAGCTCATGCAGGCACGTTGTTAGGTAGTGACGGAAGCACATGCAAAACTACCTAGTAGACTACGGGGTGATACTTCTAATAGCAAATACTGCCTTGATTTGACGGAACCATACCCTGGGATTTCGAGGAGAATATTCCCGCTGCCGCAAAGAAATAGCATTTTCTGTTTTCTTGTCCTAACTAGGCGTGTTCTCCTAGGCTTAAAGAGATAAAAAGCGAATGGACGACAGAAGAATACCTAACAGAACTTACGGCGAAACCTATCTTCGGACTCAACAGACATGTAGTTGGAATCTGCAATGACGACTGTAGAAGTCTTAGGTGTGAATAAAAATGTCTCAAAGACAAGCAAACGATTTCGGTCTAATATCAAATAATATAATCTGCTGATCAATACTTTCGTTAACTTATTAGAACTGGGCGTGTAAGGTAAACAATGTCCACGGAGGATCGATTGTAGTGAAAAGACGTGCAATAAAGCACAATCTTTATTGTCCAACACGCCAGTTACCATGCCACGCGTGTGCTTGCGACTTTGATTCACAATTCCCGTCCACAACACCCCCGGTTTCCGCTCACACCTCGTGTGCACTTCTACCCGGTTTAGGTGTGTGACTGGCGCCTTCTATCCGGGAGTTTTCCGCCTGCTATTCTTCGTCCGTTGATCCGATTTCGTTGAGCGATGGCTTGTCTGGACGCCGGTATTGTCCTCCGTCCATCCACTGTGGGCTTTGACCGTACTCCACATCCGTGCCGAGATATTCCTGAGAGTGTTGAAATAATCGCTCCTTCAAGTTGGTCATCCATTCTATTTCGGCTGCCACGTCCCGCCCGTTGGTCCGATCCGGTCGAGCGATGACTCATTCGGTCGCACACACCGTCCTCCATTCGCTCGCCTTGGGTTGAGGTATTTCGCCGAGAGTTGGAATGCCCACACTTCCTGCCTGACAGTCCACCACACGATGTACCGTTTGACGTGAGGTTAGCTTCGACCCTAAGCACGAAAGTGAGTATGCGCGTTACACCGTTACTAATCCATACACTTCACTTGAGCAAGTAAAACATAGGCAGTAACTAGAAGATATAACTTGAAAGAACGATACCGTAGGTACAAATCACTGGACCTGTTTAACCACCTGAAACAGTACAATCCCAGCAAATTTTTGCCACTGAAAATGTAGTAAGTGGATTAATCTGGTCTGTTAGTGTGTACAGTTACAGTGTCAGTCAGACAAGGTGCAACTTTGAGCTAACTGTAATGCTTCACACAGTTTTGTAATTAACTAAAGTATACGAATCCCAACCGAGAGAAAAGAAATAAGATGACTACTACCGTATAATATATTTACTTTGGATGGATTTTTCGCGTAAACTTACCACAAAGTTGCACCATCAGAGATATGTAATTGTTTTATTTAATATGTTGGTGGCGGTAGAACAATATGACCTTAAGTATACTAGTGACCCCATTCAGAGCTGTTCAAACCAAAACGTCCGGAAAACTAAAGACCAGCATCTACAAACCCACGTTTATCGGAACATATCTCGGTAATAAAAACACTGGGAATTGCTAGTTTGTCAATTACCCGCATGTTAGACACGTCAGGAGAGACTTTTGTTCAGTACAGATAGGATGAAACCAACTATCGCTTCGACCATGGTATGGTTCGAGAAAATGTTGACTTATTGATCGGACAGTAGCAAGTATCAGCACAGGCATCAGCAGGCTGGCTAAAAGTGCACAAACATGTGCATATTATGCGCCAATAAATGACAAGTATGCAGACAGCCCAACCCAGGTCACAGGTTTTCAGTAAAATTTCTGCGTTGTTTATGTGCACTGTACATTTTGTGACCATTTACGCAAAAAATACGAAATGTGGATTTTTGTTTTGTTAAACTGCGTACTCAAATAGTATACGTTGTCGGGTATCAGAAGCTGGAAATTTTGAGGTAAATTGCTATGCTCATTTCACAGTAGTTTTTACGCCTTATTCCCTGGCAGACTAACTAAATCGACTACCTTGACGGTTGTTGAGTGTTTAACGGGAAGCTATTTTATACTATATAAGACCCCAAAAGGTCTGCTTACACGATATTGTGTTATTGATCTAAGAGAATCCTGAGCTACCCATGGTGTCAGATTCTAGTCAATACGCAATCAGTGCATGAAATTTGAAGCTGAATGAATCAAACAGCTTTCGACCCCTCGACTTATTATTTCTGTCTTCTTGTACGTTAAGCCATTGATTTTGACATTTTCGCAATGTTTTACACGTACAACGGAAGAAAAGAATATTCATATTCGGATGTTAAGTTGAAAAAGCTGATAGAAACTTAGAAACTACTTTTGGCACAGTTGAATCAATAAGAAGAACGGTGACAGAAGAGTAATCAAGGCTCAATCTCAAAAATGTAAAGCTCTAGGAATTGAGGGTCATTCACTCAGTATAAATTTTAGCCAAAATTTCCTTCTACACGTTGACGGTTTGACCTGTCTTTTCTTTTATGTTTCAAAACGTACTCTGTAGGGTGGAAACCGCTTTATCATAAAACACGATGAATCTGTCCATCACAACAAGTGATCTAAATTTAAAAAAGGTGAGGAGTTTGTCATGTTGTTTACTGTAGAAATTATCGAATCGTTGGACAACAAACCGTTAGTTAATCTGACCGATAGGGTCAGCTTTTACGATGTATACGTTAAGCAGAGTAATAGAACATGACATTTTGTGACGTCGTTTTCCGTCTTCATCTTTAAAGCCAGAGGGATTTCCTTACGATATCTTGTCACAAAACAGGGTTAAGTAATTTGCTTTTTTGACAGTAATATCCAGTAAAAAATATCGCATAAACAGCATTTTCTGCCATGAACTTTTCAACTTCATTATGGTGGTTGCATAATATCTGATCTCAAGTTGGGTGCTAATTATTTTGAGTTACCAGGATTAGTGATGTCCACCTGACTCCAATTATTTGCTGCAATTTGCTGCAATCTACAAAAATACATGTCCAATAAGTAAAAGTGATCAGATAACACCAGAAGGCAGTTTTTTATGTCATGTTCGCACACTGTGTTGCAGCCATAAAGCTGTTTTTCCCCTGAAACACTCTGAAATTTGGAATTTCTTTCAAAGATTAAATTTTTATGCTTTCTTTATACGGACAAACTTATCCACTACACGGACAGATAGTCCCAAATTAATCGATTCGTCAAAACATCTCTGGGACTTCGTTTTACCGACCGTCATATGTGAACAACATTCTTGCCGAATACACTTGAGTA
>LUCH01002399.1:62983-89577 GCA_013368495.1 Paragonimus heterotremus
AGCGCGGCGGGAGTTCTAGTCCCGGTAGTGGCGATGATATGCACTACTGACGAGCTCTAATAAGAGCGAAACTCGAGTCTAGTGCTTCTTGTTGAAAGCGGCAGCGGGGAAATTCAATTGGAATGCGACAGCTGCAATCAGTTGTGAGTGATGTTCAGCCTGAAATTATAGAAATCCCCGACTTCGCATCAGTAATCAGAAATACACTTGTCTAATGAGAGACATGTGTGTGTCCAGTGTAAATATATTAAAACGAGTTAGCTAAAAATTAACCTCAGTTCGAAGAATGCAGTAAAACCTCGACTACATTTCGGTGGCCGGTAGTTACTAACACCTGCTGCTCAGTTTATGATCAAATACTTCTTAACGAACTGCAGACTGATACAGAACACTCAATGAACATAGAGTAGAATAACCTAAGGCGAACGGCTCGGACGTATTTACAGCAACTTCTCATTGCTGCGACAGTAATAATGCCTAACAAAACTGACTGCAAACTCAAAGTTTGGATGAATAATCCAGCCGAACTGTAGTGCACTGATGCTGTAATGACCCGGGCATAACTCTAGACTGCTTGCTGTACTAAGTGTAGAATACATCGTGAAACACAGGTTAACACTGTGCATAGAAATGTAGGGAATTTTACTTTTCGTCCGCTTGCTGTGTACGATCGCGTTTGGTCCTCCGTGTGATTGTTGATCTCTGGATACCAGTGACGCTATATATATACATTTCCAGCTTTCTCGTGATTTTGGCTGTTTGATCCATAAGCTGTTTGGCTACTATTTCTTATTGGAGTTGTTTGGTGTCTCATGAGATCCACTGCAACTTTTGCATGCTATACATTAGGTCTATCATTGGCTCACGTCTGTTATCTGTCACGCATAACCGGGACTTGTTATTTTAGTGCACCTAATCACCAAAATGTCGGTCTGTTAATTAGAAAATATTTCTCCCTCAAAAATAAGTTTAGAGAGAAAATGTGTTTCCGATTAATCTTGTCAGTATGCATTCAGTGTAAACCACAGTATTTCAGGCGTTTTCCAACTTTTTGTGGAATTTTTAGTCATAGTACTAATGGCGATATCCAATGCATACATGCAACCTAACAGGGGTGTTTTTGCACTCCCCAGCTTCATAGCACCTATTCTACAACAGTCAAAATGCTTAAGACAATTAGATACATACGCATGTACATAGATGCAAGTTAAGAGAGAGAGAGGTCAAGCAAGAAAGTCACGGAGCAAAAGGGAGAAACTCTTCTGATCAGAGATAACAGCCTATGATTACGTGGTTAACGACGAACCCGCATATCTACCACACATAGCGGATGGTTTCGCATCGACAGTCACCTTGTTAATATTCATGGTGTCGGTATGAATAGCTGTTTCAGCAGCCTGGGTAAGACTAATCTAGAATTGAATTAAAGAAGGTGAGGTTATTAGAATGGGATGATGGGGGGTTGTTATTTTCCTTGCCAGTTAAAACTGTTATCTTATAGCCCAGAAGGCGGAAGGATAGCATTAATCCACTCAAGGCGTTCTATCAAATCGACTGTGTACTTCAGCATTTCGGACAGGCGCATCGTGTGCTGTTATTCAGCTGCCGTGTACTCAGTATCGTTACAATCCGCCACAGTTTAATGCTTGCGACGCTGGCTGTTTCTAGAGTCCTCATTGTGCGACTCAAGTTAACTTTTACACATGAAACATTCTTTGTTATTTCAACCCCTGCGAGGTTAACATAACGGTAAGCGTTTCAGTTACGTTCGTTTATCCTTGTTCATTAAGTGGAGCCGCGTTTTGGACCTTACGGTAACAATTTGGCATTGTATGTTCGTTGTACATTCAGTATTAACGTGTGCTTTACCTATACTATCGGCCAACAATTGACTTAACCACCCCTACTGATGTTCATGTGTACAGCACAATATTGCTGATTATTGTCCAACACGGATCTTGGCATACTGGTCCGCTGACCGATTGGCTATCCAGAGGCGATACGAGAACTTCGCATAATTGAGAAGTCTCTGTTTGTCGGTCGTTAAAAATAAAGGCCAGATATTTCAAGAGTCAATGCATACAATGTCAGTGGGGCTGATTCAGATCGAGACGAACCGTTGTTGGTAAAGAGGCCATACCGGTGGAACAAGAAGTCTGCACGGTTAACTTATCTCTTCAATGTCAGCCAGAAAAGCAGCAGAAGTCTTCAAGCACGCATTTATTTGCACTGCTGAAGAGTGCGACTACTTAACCTAGGTGATAGCCTAACACCCCAACTTTCGATTATATCTTATCTATAACCGGAATTGAAAGCATGATTTTTATAAATTGTGTGTTTGTATAGATTTGTTGTAGAAGCACTCCATATTTCCAAAAATGACTTCCAGTTTATTCGGAGATCCGTGTCGAACGCAGTGCAGTGTAGAGACAATCCAATCAACCAGTATTATGTTCAGGCAATCAATGTGGGGGAAGAACAAGGAGTGTCAAAAATGAAAACGCTAGTTTAACGTCCAGAAAGGGTTACAACTAAACCATTAGAACACTCATGAAGAGTTTCCGAGAACTCTAAACTTTCATGAAATGTTACGGCGACGATTTACAGATGATTTTCAAATAAACTAGAATGTCTGACGGCGCTGCTGAGCCATGCGGAATAGATGAATCTATGTTCGGCCACATTGTGAATCCTCACACTTCGCTCAGTGTAAGAAGCAGTGTGTAACGTTTTGTAAAGTATTTTCTACCTTCTAATTTTTACTGTTCTTCGCAATTTTCTCCTTCCTCAACTTTACATGTACACCAGATGTCTAAACCATGTGAATCTAATCAACCAGTGATACGATTTACACTTCCAAGGTGGCGAGCCCTATGTTCTATTTGCGTTTAGTGTCATTTGTGTACGGAGTTTTGAGGAGTTAAAGACTAACGAAATTGACCATTTATTTCAGCTCATTTCCGAACTCATCTGTCATCAGAATTATCTCCATTTTGACCTCTAAAATTATTCTGGAGCTTCACGACAGATCGTATCCATTGGATACTTCATTCTGTGTGATAGAGCTCTAGACCAGCGCACCTTTACGAACTATTGTGAATCAGTTTGCTTCATTTTTCACCACTTTCTGATTTCTTGTTCAAACCTAAATTGTGTATGGTGTTTAGATTCACTACAAGTGTCAACGTTCAACCTTCTTCGGTATTCTTGCATTCTATGTGATTTAAAACTGGGAAAATACTGTGCACAGAGGCTAACCAATATTTCCTGAAGTGATCCAATGTGTAAACAGTGGAGACGATGCTGAAGTATCTAGCTAGGTATCTCCACAGGATGTCCAGTTCGACTTTATACAACAGTAACTTGAGATGATCAGAAGGTCGGTAAAGGCGGCTGTCTTGAAATGCAATTGATGATAATCACCCTGTACCTGATCTAAATGAGACCCGGCAGTGGAACGACTGTAAGTCATATGGTAGCAAGCACGTTCAATCCGTTTGCCATAGTTCAAAATCTTCTTTTACACATTCCAGTTGTGACGATGATAACTTGAGTTGTGACTTTCAATCCACTGCTGTTATTGTGATTTCTACTAATTCTCATGATTCTGCGCATCACTTAACACAATCGTTTACTGTTAACGGTGGTCTCCAGTATTTCTTTATTGTTGATACTGGTAGTATTGAATCTTTTATTTCTGTTGCTTCCGTAAGGCGGCTGGAACCTACTGTTATCTTGAAACCTGCTAATATGTATGTTAAGAGCATTTCTGAACATGCTTTACCTATGCTTGGCGAATGTGAACTTTCACTCACAGATGTGCAATCAGTCACTTATACATGTTCATTTATTTTATTAATTCTGGTCCGTCTATTATCGGTCTTTAGTGCGTGAATATTGTGAATGTCTTTCTTCTGTTGTCTGTCGAATCTTCTGAGACTGAAAGTTCCGCTTCTGAGTCTGTTTCAGATTTGAATTCAGTTACTGAAGGAGTATCTGCAATCGAGCCGGCGCAGACAAGAATTCCTGAACGTGTGAAGAAGAAACAACGTCATCACTATCACCCGGACGTTCATTCGAACTGCGACGGTTGTGATGATTGTAAACCATAACGGAACAATGTACGCTAGTGTTGTTTTATCGCACAAATACTTACATTGTACAAATACCGAATACATTACGATTTAGTTGGCTGACGTGTTGCGTTATTACTACCGTTTAGAAACTAGCTCTGTATTTGAGCTAAGTGCATTTCCCATTACTATTACGTATTCCCAACTATCACAGACAGTTAAGACCTGTAGTCCAGACTCACAAAAACATACGTTCACGCCGAATGTCTGACGCTTAATTCACATCTTGTACAAACTAATGTTCACGCTCTCTTAATTCACCCATTCTCATCACGCGCAATCAGAAACACGTTAGAATAGACATTACGCACATATTCGTTTACAGTTTGCGTTGGAACGGGTAGGCGTTAGTAGTAACCAATGCCTGTCTAAGCGGACTGTTTAATACCCAATGCCAGTATTTTGCTATCTGCACATTTCAGATGAACTCTTCTTATGGTGACGATAGAAAGCTCCATGGAAGGGGAAGTTTCAGTTTATCTGGTTTTTAATTGTTGAGCCAGAATGTTTTCGTGATCGACGCAAACAAGATCTGGAAAAGGGATTTGATCGTTGTGCCTACGCAACATTTCCTCCTCATCGATTCTTACGAATTTCAAACCGTGATTGCACTTATTTATTACATACTATCCAAGCCGACGGACGCTTCCATCACATAACGTAAAGATAGTGAATTCGGCGAGTTGAATGGTTTTTCCAAAGCAATGAGCAATCAATGAACAAGAAAACAAATCCTCCTCTCATTGTAATTTATTTTCATATCAAATTATGTATTACAATTTAAACATCAACTCCAGATTTTGCTCCATGTAATCCACGGGGAGATGATAGTGAAAATCAGAGTGAGAAAAATAATAATTTAAACCATCAAGAAAGAAGTTGGTTAGACGAAATAAAGAGTTCAGCATGAAACTGACAACTTTGTTTTTTCGTTTTGCTACCATTAGCGGGTTGCAATGTTTAGACGCTACTACCAGTGTTGCGTGTTTAAAACCGACAACTACTTGAAGTTTAGGTCCAGCTTGTCCCCTATATGTCTTTGGCTTAAAATTTCGTCTCATTAACATTGAAGCGCACCCTTCTATAAGTAAGATTCTCTCAGTAGACACAACATTTTGAACGAGGGAAACTGGACACATCCACTCTCAATCCCAGCAACTTCTCATTTGCCTTAATCGGGGCTTATGCTCGACACCGTCCTTAATTGCTTCTCATGGTGCATGCGTTCCGCTCTGCACCTTTGGTTTGTTTGCGTAGAGGAGTGTGTGTTCTATCCTTTACGAAACCGTCCTTTACCAATCCACTATAAAAGTGCGATATTGGCGTATTCTTTAGCGTGGCACCTTTACCCGTCACAATGACTGTTTCAAGCTGACTTAAAAAATGACATCAGATCACCACCGCAGCAACCTCGAGTACCCCAAACAACAATCAGTTGCAAGGAGGGGGGTCGACTTCGAAAATTAGAACGGATGAGTTCTCACGAAAAAGTTGGTATGTACAATTATTGATACGACCGGATCAATGACACCCGTAGGCCGAGAGTCCCACTGAAATCTTTCAGGTAGTCATGGTTCTTGAATTACTATGGTTATTGTACTTCCTTGGCGTATTTCAGTTACCAAAACGTCCAATTCTGTTATTTAGCAGGTAATTTACGCAAGTTCACTTGCATGCACATCAAAACTTTGTCAAACCTGCCTAAATGTGTTAATCGGTGAAGTTGTCCGAACAGTGTGAGTACAGTCAACGCTATAAAATAGAAACAGTCTTCCCGTTGCGTTTGGAGTCTAATCAAGTGGGATAAACTGATTTTCCTAATATCCCGTATTGATGTAGCGTACTTGAAGGACGCTTAGAACCATTCACATAACTAACGGTCGGGAGATAGTGATCTAGCACGCGAAACCTTACAATCAAGCAGGCAGTTCTTGTGATGACCTCAAACCGTAATGTCCAACGAGTGTCGCAGAAACTAAGCCACTAGAACTAGCAACGGTGAACCCATTAGATAGGTCACACATTTCTACATCTGCTCCTGCTCCTATTATGTTTTGTATACCGATAATGGATGTAGGCAACACGTAGGAAATCATGCCATCTCCCAGTAAACACGTGACCGACTCGGCCAAGCTGGCCAAAAGTGGGCCAGGTGTTGGCCTGTCTTTTATACTCCACTGAACAACCAAAATGAGAAACTTCGGTGAATGGCGCGTTATCGTGGGACTACAATCGTGATTGAATAATGATTACGAATAATCTAAGAATGGCATTTTCCACTGACTACGGAATAGATGGTTGCCATTTTAGGGTAAATTTTGTTCATCCAAGCTAGTTCGATAGCTCTGGGTCATTTGATTTTCACGTGCTTGTGGTTTAGTCGCTTTTCACATAGTTGTTTTCTGTGGCGTTTTACGGATATTCGTAGATAACAGTATGTCATGTCACTCTGAATGTTTATGTGATATAACCTGTTTTTATTGTTTGGTGAAGACATGCTACAAATTGACCTGAAGACTAATTTTCACCTAAGTGTCCGATTTTTTGATCTTCATACTCCTTGAAGCCATCTGGTTAATAAACTTTTGATGCACCATGAGTTCCGGGCGAAGGCTGTATTGTCGCACCAATATATGCCGTCCACTACGGTGGGGACGTCTACGACTTGGCATCAGTTTTGCCGGTGTTTCCTGTATAACTATCCTTGTCACTTTGAAGAATGAAATTATTTCAGCAGAAAAACCTGGTAGTCCTTTATTTTGTTACGTTTATTTTTAATTGAAGATGATGAAGATGGCCAGGTAGCGAAGGACATGTGTCTAGTCTCATCTGTTGAGGTGATACGCAATCCGCAAGGTTCATGCGAGTTCTGTGGACAACATATTTAGTTGTTATAGTGAACATTACGGTGACAACCTCATCCATTCCTGATGCAGTGAGATTATTCTCCATTCACGCAAAGTCCCTCATGGCCGCTGATCTGAAGCTGCTTATCACGTTATTGAAGCCGCTCGTTCCTGAATTGCCTTTAGATCCGAGAACTGTGCGCAACACCCCAAGAACATGCTCAAAAGTAGACGCTTCTTAAGGGTTCGTACGTGCACACTGGAATCCACAACTGCCTACAAATTGTACATAAAAAGCACCAGGTCAGAGACGGTGACCGCTTAACTTTGCAAGTTAACGTCGATGGGCTGCCAGTTTTTGATTACCCGGGCACTGAGATGTGACCTATACTTGGTCGTATTATTCGACTGTTTGTTAGCTGTCTATTTGTGATTGGATCGTACTGTGGCGGTGGCCGTCCGGAGCCTTGAGACGTATATATGGGTGAAGTTTTCACAGAGACCAAATACATTCTGATGAATGGGGCCTACCTATAAGCGCTCGGAATAACAGTTTTTGTAAGGCTTCAGTCCATTATCTGTGACACACCTGCTCGTTGCCCCATACGTAAAGCCAAAGGTCACAACGGCTACCACGGCTGCGACAAGTGCACACAGAGAGGTCTGTACTATGAATGTAGAAGAATGGCTTTTTCGGTATCCGTGAGAGAACTAAGGACGAATTCCAGTTTTCGGAGACAACTTGACGATGAACATCACGTCGGTTTAACTCCTTTAACTGAACTTCCTATTGAAGTAGTGTCACAATTCCCCCTTGACCCCATGCACTCAGTAGTCCTGGGAGTTTTTAAGCGCTTGGTTAAGATTTGGCGCTCATCCGATATCGTTCGTGGTGTTCGTCTTTCAGCAAGTATGCAGAAGGCCACTGACGTCAACTTGTCCGTCGTATCCAAGTATCTCACGATGGATTTTCCCCGAAAATGTTGTTCCTTTGTTTCATCTAAAAGATGGAAAGCCATCGAGTGCAGGCAATTTCTTCTGTGTTTGGGACCGGTTGTTCTGAAAAAGTGTTTACGAAACGACCTTTACGAAAACTTTCTGAACCTATTTTTATCCATATACGTATATGGATACGGTGGGAAAGAATGTACATTCTTTCCCACCGTTCATATATTGTGACATACGGTCGGAACAAACAAGCGCGCACAGGTTGAATTTGAATTGTCTAACGGAGCATGCTGCTTTGTTGTCGGTGCCGTTTTAGTTTTCGTTTGTGTAAGTCGTGAGCATGGCTTACTGGGCCTTTGGCTCATGCTTGTTTATGTTGTTTCCTTTTTCAGGACTATTGTTGAAACCCCCACTTCGGAAGAACGCTGTCTCCCGGTGTCTCTACGTTGCCCCACAGTTGGTCCGTAAGTGTAGCGGACAGTCAGAGAAGGAATGGCCGGCCTACATGTTACAGTATGTCATTTATTCACATTGCCCCTTACTTGATATTAAAGTTCGTCAATCAGTTTTCCTTTTTGTATGGTGACAACGAAGTTGTATATAATGTGCATTGCTTACCTCATTTGTGTAACGATGTTGAACAACTCGGTCCATTGCATATGTTTTGGTCGTTTCCATTTGAGAGTTTCATGTCTCACGAGAAGCCGCTTCTAAAAGGACCAAAGTCACCGGAAGTACAGGTCACAACGATACATACGAACGCTCGATCTCTACGAAGATAGTAGATATAGATGTGTTACAAAATGATACATTCTTGCCGGTTAAGTGCGATAATCACCAACAGTCCTTCATGTCCAGGGTCAATTTACCGTTGTAATGTAGCAAGCCGGATGACTGTGTTATTATTCATAAACGACCCTATTTAACTGATAACCGCCAGTCACACGACGTCCACTGTCGACCTTTACCATCTGTAGTCGAGTTTTGTAATCACGGGTTTTCCTCCTCCGTAATTTATATCCTCCGTGCAAAGTCACTGTCAGCTGTCACCAGTGTTAAGCGCATTGTCGACGTAATTTTCAAATGCGTGTGTTTATATCACGGTGATGGGCTTGTAATTATTCCCGTATTGTATTCAATAAAATCATAGTAATTGTAATTTGAAGCAACCATTTCCCCTTGAAAACTTGAATAGAGCAGGCAAAAGACTGACATTACACGATTTAGCCTAGAGCAGATTTCGCTACATCTCTACTGGTGTTTACTGCAGACAAATTAAAATGTAAAAAATTCCAAACCACATGAAAATAACAAAAGATCAAAGTTCAAAACCAGTTCAGTTGCTACCAAGGCAGCATCAACGTCACAAACATGTAGTGAGATCACCCTCGACGTCTCTAAAATCCTAAACTTCCTGTGACGTGAGAGTTGCCTTGCCAGTACCGCTGCGTCAGTTCACATTACCTCGTGAATGTAAATTTACTACAAACCACTAACATCAAGGTTAGTGTGTTGGCGTAAGTATCGCAGTTTTGCTCATAGCTGTATAAAGAATCCGCGCCATCTCCATCATTGTAGACTGCATTCACTAGGATAACAGTGTTTTGGCTACTACCGTTGGGAACGCCGCCCAACTAGGCTGACATTTGTTTCAATCCTGAAGGTCAACTGGAATTTCCGTTGACATTCTTCCTCTCTGGCGGCTACCGCGCGGTTGTGTTGAAGGTTCTCTCACGTCCATTTCCCTAGCGCCCTTATACGTTACGTTGAAGTCCGCTTGTGTACGGTGAGTAAACAAATAAATAAGGTTTATATGCAGATTCACTGTCTTCTCACTGAGACTTCTGATCCGTGTTGATATAAGGCTGGGAAACTTCGGGTGTGCGAACCTTAAAGTTAGCATTGTGAAACTGGTGAGCCCGTTCCATTAAATATTTTTGCTGCTTTCTATTATTTATTGCAACCTTCTATATACACCAGGCTCTTTTTTTCTCGTATTTGTATACTTCAGTACATTTGTATACATAGCAGTAAATTTCGTGCTCCAGTTCCGGTAGTTCCTATACGTTTATATTTGTTTAAAATCCTGTGTGTATATTTGAATGATGCAGCCAGATATTTCAGTCCCCAAGTCGGGGCTCGCCGACGTAGATGCGAGGGAAAACGCCCCGAGTTTTCGTGTTCCTGATTATGTCCCGGACGACCTAGAATACTGACTAGAGCAGCTGGAGCTGCAATTCCAGTTGGCCCGCATCACTAGCCAGTCTGCCAAGTTCACATACTTGGCTACCACATTGCCAGTGTCCGTCGCACCTTATGTCAGAGACTTAGTGATTAGACCGCCTGAGACAAACCCTTACGACGCACTCAAGAGCGCGGAAAACAGTTCTGTTTGTACGCACAAAATGGGGTGACAGTGTCTGGTATCAATCATCTCGGCAACTCGTAGCAAACGTTTGTTTCGGGTCGAGAACAGAAGACGAAATAAGTTTGATGAGTCAGTCACATGTTGCTTCATCAACTGATGCTTGGCAATCGATATTGGCTCCTTCCTGATTAAGTTTGATTAAGTTTGATGAGTCAGTCACATGTTGCTTCATCAACTGATGCTTGGCAATCGATATTGGCTCCTTCCTGATTTTTGCTGTCGAGTTGCCTGATTTTGTGACCGTTTTTCGAGCCTATTTTGGTAAGTGTTCGGCGACCCTGGTTCCAAGCTGGCGCTTAGTTCTGCCAACACATGATGCTCCGTCTCCACATTTGTATCCATAGATTACGTTTGATTTGGCGAACTGAGCTGCAGCAAAGGACACTCGCTTGAAAAACAGATATCAGAACTCAGAACGGACAACAGAAAGCTGAAGGAACTCCTGCACAAGTCATTAGACAAGCTCATGACTCCTGAGGTCATGATGAGCAGTGTGATGGCCTATATCAACAGCAGCCGAACGCCGCACTCGCAACCAACCATCTCCTACAGCCACGGCAGATTTCACTTGCCAGTGCGGGATTTGGAGATGTCCCTAAAAATGAACAATGATATGGATAACGAAGCACTACAAATATTTCGTAAGCGATGTCCACGATAGTTTTCAGTACTCTGGATTCGTGGAATATTTCCAACCTCAGTTTGTTAACCCAGGAGGAAACTTAGTGTTGACGCCTTGTATATCCTTGAGTGTCAGCAGTCAACTTTTACTTTTAGTTCATTGTTAGATGTAGGCAGTCGTGATGATGTTGTTGATTATTGTTTTTCTTTCGTAGATCCGCCTCCTTGCAGTCGTTCATCGGGGACGCACAGTTGATGAATGCACACGAAGGATATGTAACTATGTGTTTGCCAAATCATTGGCAATGAAGATAAACTGGCTGAGGACGAGTGGAAAGTGTCACCTAATGGACGCCAACATTTCCCAAGCAATTGCAAGTAATACGTTTTCAGTCTAATACTTCAACAGATGCCGTTTTATCTTATCGAAACTACCCCCAAGAGAGTGAGGGAAATGTGAAATATTTCATCACGAAGTAGTTCCAAGGAGCCAAAGACAGAGACGGTAGGAGATCAAAACGCCGATACTCAGAAACTAATCGCAAACAGGTAAGAACCTACAGATTTGCGAAGGTCATTTAATGGAAAAGGCAATCCGGAGCTTAAAGACGCAAAAAAGGCCAGGAATATGAAGCCAGAGGAAAACATGAACAGATACGGTGTATCGTAGATGCATGGTTGATGTTGGTTACAATTAACCCATCATACAAAAGCACCGCTGAATTCGTATGATGTACCTTTTTTGTTCAGGTTGACCAAGCAGATTTGGATAGCCACGGATAATTATATCGAAATGAAGCGCGAAGATCTCTGAAACTACTGCCACCACCGAGGGTACATCTACCAGGTAAAAGTACACCTCAGGTTTTGACTTCACATGTTGACAGCTTTTAACGCGAAATCATTGACGTGAAGTAGAAATTTGCCAGAATCATAATCTAACTTTAGAAGCCACGTATGGGTCTTTAATGTGTGTTCTACATACAGTTGATTTTTGATGTAGTGAAGCCATGTCTGTTACAAGTCTTGTTGATTTGTGTTATGTGATCACATTTCGGCCTCTTTCCTCTCGGGAAATATTTTTTGTGAAATTTCAGTATTGCTTCTTTGTTTTTCTCTGTCGTTCCTTCATCTCTTATGGGTTATCTTCTTCTTCAGGTTTTGTTCGATTCGTATTTCGCGTGCAGCATGCTGGATTCGAAGATGCCTCCAACCTTAACGGGAATGGTTGGTAACTGCTCTTACTTCTTGGACTCTATCAAATTTTATATGAAATATACATGCACTTTGTTTTATATTGTGGCACTTTTCGTTTCGCCGCTAAGTTCTACATGTCCAGCGGCCATGTGGAAGATGTTTACGGTAGCATGTCCATCGTAGGAGCAATTTCGAGAGTTATGGGATGCGTCCACTGTTCATCTCCATATCGGTCCGCTTTAGATCATTTGAAGGCGTTAGTAGTAAACGTTTCATTACAAAAATGATCCTGTTAGATTGGCTTGACACCTTGTTGCCAGAAAAGATCGATCGCCAAGAAGAAAAGTGTAGGGGCGCAGAGCGGGGTGCGGGTGGGATTTTCCCTGGTCGATTTACTAGTTGGTTTACTCCTCAACGATTCGGTCGAGGTGTGTCAGTTGGGTGCCGCCAGTGAATGGACATTGAAATAGAGCGGTTTACTCCTCTCTGCTGAGATATTGTGGCCTGACAATACCGAGTTCGGACTTAGCTCCGTTGATGGTAAGGCCATATAATGCTAGACGTTAAAATAACGTGCGTAGATGGATGATATGTTATTCCGGCGAAGAGCTAGCCACGAAGATGTTGTTTATGTATGCGTAAACAAAGTCCAATCCACGTGTGACTTCATTAATCAAACGTTGGAACGTCTTTGCAGCGTTTTGAAGACGAAAGGCACGCGCGCAAATTCGAACAAACCGAATGGAGTAGTAATAGCTGTCTTGGGTATATCCTGTTGATTGTTGCCTTTGGTCCCAGACTGGGCATGGACTAACTACTTATCACATTTCTAAATATTGGTGGAAATAAACGGCTTGTTACCAAACCCCGCTGCGTTTTCTAGTTCGATGTCTGTTGGGACTACGTTACGGCTGCTCTTCAGGAAAGGCGTACGCAACAAGTATTTATTCCATGTGCCCTTCCTGTCACTTCTGCAATTCTCCAAAAGCGTCAAATTCACGACTATCAGAAATGGTCTTGAGAGCTGCCGCATAAGTTATGTCCCGTGAACAAAAAACACTATTATTTACTAAACTGATAAATAGACAAAATTAGCTACGGATTAGAATTTCTAACATTGACAGATACTCATATGATATATGTACATATATATACTTCATATTTCCCGCAGTTCACTATGCAGGCGGCCAAACCAGCAGTCGTACTGAATTTTGAAAACAACACGGATTATGTCGTGATTTCACTTGTCGGTTCAATGAGACAGAGCAATATAAGTCTATGGCACGAATTTCGCTTATTCTAATTTCCGCACCTGATTTCAAGAAAACAACGGAATATGTGCCGAATGCTTTTTACACCCACGGTAGTCAGAAAATCATAGCCTAGGACCAGCATTCCAGGCACAACTGAACGTGATGGTTTTGAAATTCACTCAGGTCCGCCATGACAGGCAGACAGAAGAATGCATAGAGAAAACGACCAAAAGTGTGTGATTGCAGCTAGGCCCATAATAGGTCACAAGGATATCCGCTGCTTTTAGATAACTTGCCACCACTGCGAGGGCAATATAAACAGCAGTGCTAAATGGAGAACAGTTATTTCCGGGCTATTAAAAGTTATCTATTGTGAAATATTCTTACCGCATCCTTACCTATAGGCGAGAGAATGACAGGTAACGCTGTTGACAAGCTTGGAAATTTAGGTCTTTGTTTAGTGGAAATGTGACCAAGCTCAATCAGTGCTGCTCGACAGAACAGACGTGGTGTGAATGTTGAGGCAACTGGGTGTATGGATCAATATTGCATCCCTCAATTCCAGTGGGCAGACCACCTTCCACTGACCTAAAAAATCATCGTATGTCCACTATGAGGTACGGTCATCTTTCTGTAAATATAAATAACTGTTTAAGTTTCTTGCCAAACCTCAGTTTATTTGACTTGAAATTAACTTATGCACCGCATACTTTTATGTCTGCCTATACTGACAGCGGCTAACTGCCATACGGCATCACGCTTGCGTCATTATTGATGTATTAGGCATGTACCTTTAGGTAGTTGTGGGAAGAAAGGTCATTTGCTTCCGCTGAAAGCTAACTAGGGGCGCCAATACTCCGCTCACACCCACGCTTTTGTTTCCTCAAAGACGCGCAATTAACGAATGTCATTTTTGAAGTCGTAAATGACGAATGTCAGTTGTGTTGTTTCAAATCATTTTGTTACAGCTCTAGATGATCTAGAATTTAGGGGCAGTACAAATTATAAAACTATAGGACGACTGTCCGATCTCGAATGGCGGCGGAAAAATGGGGAAATAAACACACAAATTTGGATGTCATTCTTTGTTCCACCTTCCCCGATCCACTCCTTTCAGTGTTCGTTATAGTTTATATTCTGGTACTTTGGCCCTCGTTCGAAGACTTGCGATTCTTATCAAAGAGGCAATACACCCATGCAAAGGCATGAATTTGAAACCATGTTTATCTTTCATTTTATGATTAACCTGTTTACTTCCTTCTCGCTGTTAGGCGACGTGACCGACTAACATCCTTTCATATGGTACAGGATAACGATTGTAAGAAAGAAGTTACCAACGCCCTATTTTGTAATGATATCCATTGTGATACGACTGGTATTTCCTTGACTGTCTATCCATATTAGTTTGTTTTTTAATAGAAGCGAATTTTGTTACCCTCGCTACTGCATTTCCTCTTTGTCGGAAATCGTTAAGGCACTCTAAGTGATTTCAAGGAGTAGGATTAGATGTCTAACTGAATCCTAAGTAAAACGGGTACGACGATCATAAGTTTGATATAACAAGATTCATAAACTTGTGAAAAGAAAAAATAACGTGACGAATTACCACTTACAAACACGTGAATGTGGAAGGACCATAGGGTACGGTCTTCAGTCAGTCCCCAAGTCTCAGAAGGGAAAAACATGGACTTCCACCATAGTGTGCCTGCAGGGCGTTTTAACTGCGTGCGCCTATGATGAAATCCCCACAATGCAGGCAAATGTGAACATACCTCACCTTTTGCGAATATTCGAGGTCATTGAGTTCGAAAGGTTCCACAAACAACTTCTGCATATGCATAGCCCGAAAGTGATTTAAAGGAGATCGTAGTGCCACCGATATCCCCCTTTGATGCAAGTTAGGTCCAGATATCCACTCAGCAGTGGCTATGGAACTTTGCCTGTTGACCAAAACGATTCCTTTTATTGTTTATGCCGAAGCTATAACAACAGTGACTGTACTGAAACCTTCTGGCTGGAAACCACTGCGCTCACGAACACTGTCTTTCACTATGAATATTTTGAAGGCCTCGATCACGTTTCAACTCACCCTTGATCTCACAGAGTGAAAATTAATAACCTTGATTCACCGATGATAAAACGCCATGTAAAAGTAGCTGTCAGTCTGCTAGTGAGCCGCTTCATTGTCTCAGTGCACATGATTTAATTGCTTGGACAGAGTGTTCACCGTGTAACGCGCAAGCCGGCTGTTACTTCTCTGATGGTCCGTTGTACTGACGGACCAACTGTGGGGCAACGCAGAGACACCGGGGGAAGGCGCGCTTCCGACGTAGACGTTCGGACGACAGTCCTGTAGGGAGAAATAGCAAGAACCAACATGAACCAAAGACCCAGTAGGCCATGCAAACGATTTATACAAACGATAACTAAAAACGGCATCGACAGCGCAGCAGCACGCCCCGATACACACTTCAAATTCGACCTATGCTAGCTTGCTGGTTTTAACCGTACTTTGCAACTGCCACTTTGAGCTCTAGGTTTTGTGCGCGCGAGACGCAGCAGTTTATTGTGGCGCCCAATAGGGCCGTCCATGCCGCGGCCCTACTTACTTCTGCAGTCCGAAACGAGTGGTTCGAACTGAAGCAAAAGAGCAGCGCCAAGTCCGCCGTAAGTGCTTCCGTCTTGTGAATATATTCAAGGCTAAAGGAGAGCCACATATCATAGGATCTTTTCTTTAACAATACGAGTGATAACTGACAGTTGGAGTGTTTACGTGATTTCAACTTATAAGAAAATCGAAAATTTCAACAGGGCTGCGGTTTTGTAAGTTAGCAAATGATTATAGACGAATGTGTTGCCATTAAGTTTTCCCGTTAACAGTTGCTGACTATCCCGCTGTATCTCATGCCATTTCTCGTACAACGCAGGGCTAATTTGGTCAGGTCGTCAAACACTGTCTTTATGCCACAAAAATACGAGCCGCAGCCTAAGCCAGATTCTGCCGCAGAGGATAGGGCTGAGCCATCACTATTCTCTTGGATATTGTCAGTGTGTTAACCACAACCAATGATTCGACTGGGTTGGTGCAAGTTAGCTGTTTTGTTTCCACTGCAATACGGCGCCGATTCTGTTGCGCATTTTCTTGTCGTTGGACCACGGCCCGTCTGTGATAAATCCGGCTTCTTGTATCGTAGTTCATGAAGCCCCAAAATGTTTCCTGTTATGCGAAAGTCAGCGTAGGGCTCCTGTGTTACGCAATAGTTATTCGACTCTCCCACATGATTGTCTCAGTAATACATCAGATGAAAGGGCACCTTGGATTCAACATTGCTCTTAAACTGTGAGAAAATGTCGAAAACATCACTGGTTGCCATCGAAGAAGCTAAGTTCGAATTTCGATGACGCCAAGCTTGCAGACTTGATAATGCATAAGCTTGGACACACAAATAGATCGATACCGGAACTGCAACACGAACTGCTACCCGATTCAAATGCACCCCGGAATCCTTACAAAAGTAAGAATGTTAGCGCTTCGTTCACGTCTACCACCAACGTTTTCAGCTTCAGTGGGCTTAATAAAATCGTACTCGATATTCGTTTGCTAGTATGGCGTTTGACACAGCCCCTCTCATCTCTGACTTATCAGACAGTGAAATCATCTGTAAGAAAACCTTTTTGAGCAGCCTACCTTGCAACTCAGTCCGTAAATAAGCAGAATAAGCTTAAATGATTTGCCACCTTTGCCAGTGACAACGGGAGAAGGACATGAAACAGGATCAACAACCACTGACTCACTCGACTATTGTTAGTCATCTAAAGGCCGTGTAAACAGACTTAAACGATCCCACTATCGTACTTGCTATTGCATTTCATGGCGATCTTCCCGGATGCAGTTGGGCTGGTGTCGCCTGCCACTACTGTGGTTCTCGTACTCTCGTTTGCCACCGATTCAAGCCCACACCACGCTACGCGTAATCTGGCGATCCAATAAATGCTCTTCCCAGTATTCAGAGCCAAATGAAATAACCTATTTCCGAAACGGCTAATGAGAATGTGCTATTGAAGACTGGGTTTGATGGGGTGCTAACTGAATAAACAAAAATGCACTAAGTCTCACATCGAATTTAGAAGCATCCAAAACCGAACAAGAAATGTGCCCGCACAACGAAATGAACAACGAAGCATCACGGAGGAACGAGGTACAGTGAAACGGGATTGGGTTCATTCAAACAAATGGTTATTGGGTGAGTGTGGGCAAAACCACTGTCCGTGGATTGAGAAATGATGGGACATGTAAGTTATCGAGGAAAAATACGAAAGGAGACTGTCTAATTTTGGTACTTAGTATTTTACAGGGCTCAGATTGAACAATGATAAGGGAGACAGCAGTATTAGTTACGGGGAGAATAAAGGTTATTAATGCAGTTCATTTAAGAGGGATAATAAGATGTGGAGACGCCTTTCAACAGTGATTAATCAAAGCATGGCTATCTCAAAAGTGATTCAAACACCTTAATAAAATCAACGCACACCACACCTGAGCATCTTTTGCAACATGTTTCAGGTGGACGCACCAAACTAAGAGACCTCCTGATACGGGTTCCGAACGCCCTAATTTTAGACACTGATTCTTCTCGTCATACTTCTCATTTCTATTAACAGTCTTTGAGCGGTTACTAAATTATGTAGTTCACTGCTCACGGGGGGGGGTGAACTTTTTTGTCAGGAATAATTTCATCTCTCACAACTTTCTTATATCTCTTAATTAAGCCCACTCCTGTTGTAACCGAACGATCAATCGATAATCCTCTGCTGGTCAGCTATACAAACGCTAATTTAGCGTTACGCTGACGTCCCTACTCTACATACAGTACTGAGATAAACCTGATGACAGAGATTCTGTTCTTCCATAGAGAGACCCTTTTTCCTTAACGATCAACGAACGAACTACATACAAGTTCCTTTCTTTCTGAAACTAAATAATCAGTCCTTCTCATCACGTTTACTTGAGAGGAAGCTTGAAGGGCAGTGTGCCTCCCAAAAAAATCAACTACGGAATTTAACAAAGGAAGTAGATTCACAATGAGGTGCCGCCAAGTCATCCGCAGGCTAATTATGGTTGACAGAAAAACTGCACCGGGTGGTAGTTGATATCTACTCGTTAGGCCTTGCACTGATCTTTTTTACACCAACTGGCTTGATAACTTACGCGTGTTATCTAGGGGCCTCTTTAAATTCGCATTCGGCCTAATTGTTTCAATTGCCTTGTCAACGAAAATTATTCCGCCATTTTTGCCGTTGATGTGCTTTATGAGCTACTGGGTTGCCGTTGCCCCATCATACGTGAACACAAGAGGAATAGGCTCCTGGTATGTCCCAACTACTAGCCATCGTTCATTTTCAGTACAGAGATAGAGTTGAACCACTTGCAAATTCCAATGGTCATTTGAATGCTGTACGCCACAACTGTCGATACCCGAATTTACAGATACTACATCCAACTATTCTTCAAAGCGAACCATGAAGATGAACACACTCAGGATATGGCAGTTTCTTACCGTAATGAGGTCTGCCTTCAGGTAATTTGGGCCGGTGACAGGAAATGACAAAATGGACAGAGGTTAAGCAGTTACGGAAACGGGCTATTGCAGGCAAGCAACGAAAAAGACGGCTTAACATCAGTTGCGCATTCGACGTCACAAAGAATTTACCACATGCACATAGAGCTAGAATGGATGGACAGTTTAATGTATTGGCGTACGTATTCCAAAAAAGTTAGCTCCAGCGTCGACCCCATGAACAAGGGGATGAGAAAAGCTACTGACCAGTCCGTGCCTTCCGAAATCAATGGGGGGGTCCAAATTTATCCAAGATGTCCGTCATGTCTGAAGACATTGAACCCTCGGCCAGGATAATAATAATAATAATAATGATAACTTTAGCAACGCACTCATGAGAAACACGCTTGCATGTGTGCAATCATGACAGATAATTACATGCGTTACAAAGCAACAAACGGATATATAAGACAAACATGGAGCACGTCAGCAAAAGAAAGCGTAAGCAGAGGGAAAGGAGTCACAGGCTACATCGTTTAATGCACGCACCAGGAAAGATGGTTCGCCTGTCCCACAGATTCACTCCGAAAGATGAGATGTTACATTAATTTACCTTTTACAAGGTTAGGTAAAAAAGCGATTTTTCAAATGTTTCAAGGTCACGCCGGAAAATACGTCCTGTAATGTTCGACCGAAACTAGCAGGTGCACACCAGTTGATTTTGAACTGGTGATGGACGTGCTTCTATGTTATCAGTGCCGTTTTAGTTTTCGTTTGTGTAAGTCGTATGCATGGCTTGCCGGGTCTTTGGCTCATGTTGGTTCTTGTTGTTTCCTTTTACATGGCTGTTGTTGGAACCCCTACTTTAGCAGAACGCTCTCCCTTGGTGTCTCCATCTTGTCCTTTAGTTGGACCGCAGACGTAACAGACAACCAAAGTAAAGATGGCCGGCATGAATGTTACAGCGTAAATGTATCCCTGAGAGGTTTCACCGTTATATGACGTGACGTCATTCGGGAAAATGTTGAAGTAATACAATTTGTGGGGAGATGAACAGGAAGTTCAAAAATCTGACAAAGAACCGAGCAGGTTCCTGCGCCGGACTTCGTGAACTGCACGAAAAAGTCAAAGTTGAAAATCTCGCCAATCGCTTGGTCAATATGAAGTTTTGAAGTCCATTCAAAGAAAAAATATTTTCCTTGTACAACGGATGCTCATGAGAATAAGAAAAAGAACGCAACCAAGTGTTAAATGGAGAAATGCTGAGTGACCATATTTCATACGAAGAATAATGTGCATGTTCTTGCCTGCTAAAAAAAACATCAACCGATATAAATACCATTCTTTTTCAAAATAACGTGTATAAAATTAGCAAGCAATCGCTGTAGTATTCTGTGGTGTAAATCTACTCGATTCACCGCTAATCCAAACCCCGACACAATAGGAGCTCTAACAAGGAACCAATCTAAACGTCGCGTTGAGGATACTACACCAGGATTAGACGAATAGTCTCCATTTTACGCCTTCTGTGATTCGCTTATTTCTTTGTTCTCTATTACACCAATTAACGTTCAGTTTGTGACTTTGTATGTGCTAATACGATCAGCCAATGAGAGACTATGTTTTCTTTAATACTGTTGTACATCCATAAATTCGGCTTCTTGTCTCATGAATATGAACTGCTTATTGCAACTAGTACGAGGTCTTCTCCTTATTACTTGCATGGGAGGTTTCAATCCGAGTACGATTTCTAGGGCTAATCGAAGTCCCTAATTCCGAGTATTACTTATTCCTCGGTGGTTGCGCGATGAGCAGCTAACTCGAAAATGCTTATAATGCGGTAATCCAAACGCAATACGAAGTGATGAACTCGGTTTATTTCATGGAGTAAAAAATTGTTACTCGATGCCAAGGCCAATGGCAAACAACTATTATAGAAATGTAGAATTTTTTCTGAGTATCAAAGCTCTTGACGTTCACCAATCTTACTAACTTTTCCCTGCCCTCATTACCAGTGGCTTATCTGCAGCTGAAAATCTTTAAGTTTAATCGGAAAGACATAAAAGTAGATCCTGTTGAAGTGAATTTTTCGGTCATCTTTTGGACTCTTCTTTTTGAGTTTGGCAGAATTTTGTGTTAAATTCGCCCTGCACCACCGTTGTTACTGCCCAAACATAAATTTGGATGTTTTGAATCGCTAGCTTTCTGGATTTACGCACGACTGAGAGGGAACTACAGCATAATGGCAGCAAACGATGATGTGCTTTTATTGTCGGAAAGCTCAGAGAAAGGATGATGAGTTATCAGGGGTTCAGCATGATATCAGAATTTTAAAGTGAGCCGCATACACCCCAGTACACTTGCCTTTTTTCTTTGACCCAGATTATTTCTTATGGACCCTTGACTCGTTCAGCTAAAAGTGAAAGCTGTTAAATCCACACAAACGTTTGAGTAGTAACGACGGTGGTGCGGGGCGAATTTAACACAACATTCTGCCAAACTCAAAAAGAAGAGTCCAAATGATGATCGAAAAATTCACACGCCGAGATGTTAAAATTCACTTCAACAGGATCTACTTTTATGTCTTTTCGATTAAACTTAAAGATTTTCAGCTGCAGATAAGCCACTGGTAATGAGGGCAGGGAAAAGTTAGTAAGATTGGTGAAGGTCAAGAGCTTTGATATTCGGAAAAAAATCTACACTCCTATAATAGTGTCTGAAGGCAGCATAAAAAGAAGTAGAACGTCGTACACGTTGACGGAAACGCTTGCTTCGGGACAAACGGAGGATCTATTGCCACATTGTGAGGCACATGTGATGACATGCCTGAAATACTGTACACACTTGGGGAACGAGGAATGATGACTTCAAATATGATACTTTAAAAAGCTCAGTTCTTTACAAGACTGCTAGAGAGAATGAGTGGTTATTCGTGTAAAGAGAGCCTAAGAAAGCGTTATCAGTCATTGGAGATGAACTTATAGAAACTCTGAAGCATTTCAAATGAAACATGCGAGTTCAGGCAAATACTTCGTTCAAAGTACGTTCAATAAACTGAACAAACACAAAGTGAACCGAAATAATAAACTATGAATAATACTTCGGGGATAAAAACAACGATCACTGGTTATCGTATTGAAATGGAAATGACGGTTCACTGGCGAAATTCCACTAAGATAGCCTATAGGATTTCTAGCTTCCAGGCACCACGCTTTCATAAGTTCATTGTTATAATACTGAAATAGCGTGCGCACCTGCGATGTACATCACGACGCGATATGCAACTCTCAGTTCTATTCCTGTGAATCAATGCAAACCTGTATACATCTCACGTCACAACTGTTTTTGAATGTTTAACAAAGTGATTAAAGGCGCATGATCTACTGCAAGGTCACTGTGCATTTGTGATTGCTGAAATATATTCCAATTAATTGTAGCTGTGTCTATCATAATCTGTGGCTCGCCATTCAACTCTATAAAAACCGCTTCGTGTCTCCTGCTTACCGTGCTCTTATTCTGTCAGCTTTATTTATTCATTTTTGACAGCCACGTTCGTGCTCACTATCTTCAGAGTCCTCAGCGGATTTGCAGTTACTCTTGCTAGATGGAGTGGCGGTCGCAAACTGACGAGTTACCCAAGGCGATTTTCACTCTCACGTGTGAGGCATTGTCCACGGGAACGAATGATGATTGACCTTGTAGAGAGCGCATCGTTTATCTGCATGGCACTCACGATACATCATAGTACGTCACCCGCACATAGTTCGAGCATCCACAAAGAAGAATTATGCGGAAAGTGAACGCCCAACCACCATCACTGATCCCCAACTACGACGATAAAAGTGCTTCAAACGGCACATATGCTTTAATGTTATGAAAGATCAGCCCTATTTATAGTACAGGCCCTCCAACATCATCTCTAGCAACGGTGATCATTCGGAAAAGTGCTGCGTCGCAACTCCGATGAATATCATCAGCATGATGACGTTGCAACATCACATAAATGATGTTGCAATACCCGCCAAGGTCAAAATTGTGCGAAACTCAAGGGCTGTCAAAGTAGAGTCATTATGTGAGCGCTCAGAGAACTGTCGTTATTTTCAAACGCCTTATTTAAACAGATTTTCATGTATCTTTTGTGCAGTATACACAAAGATTCAAAAGCGCGTTTTCAAGTGGCATGTTAACGGGGTTTCAAAGCATGTTTCCGAACATAAACATGGTGCCTCACTAACTCACTTGAAACCAGGTTTGATAGTCCGATTTAAGTGAGCACAAACGCTGCCTGTGGTCTGTGGAACGTGAATATTTCTGTTATCTTTCAGTTAATAAGTATTTCATAGCTATTGAATTTGTCGAAATTTTGCGACATGCTTCAGTTCCTAATGTCTTAGAATTCTGCTGTCAAGTTGATTTTTTTTCAAACTCCTGAATACGGAAGCAATTATTATGCGGTATTTCAGTGGCATAGAGATCAGTGGGAAAATAACTCAGAGTTATTTCGGAGAATTGAAGGCAAAATATAATGAAAATCAATGTCACAGATGTAGGAACATGCATTTAATTAAATTTGGACGTAACTAAGCAGAAAATCGTGAATACAATTTCGACAATTGAACTGTTACTGAAACATGGGCACTAAACCTTTTATAAAACTACAAGTGTGTGGAACGCCTACAAACCAACTTTACCGTAGAACAGTCCACAAAGACGGGTCAGGTAAATCGTGTTTTATTTGCTGCATTCGTCATCTTTGTTATTCGTTGGTACCAATTTTATTAACGTTTGCATGAAATCGTGATGTACGCTGGAATCGAGATGAAGTGACCTGCTGGAAGGATTGTGCTGAAAAACACTCCCGGCTGGAAAGATTTCGACACTTATAACGGCAATTGTGTGGCTCGTGGTATGGTGCTACAGGACCGGAACGAGTTGAAAGCGGCAATCTAGGCGCGAAAAGAGATTTTCCAAACTTTTCATGAAATATTTTAGTGCGCATTACGAGACAAAAATATAGAGTTCATCAAGTGTAATAGTTATGCTGCAATGAAAAAGATCAGCTATACCTAAAGACTGTCCATATTCCCAACTTGAGAAAAATCTCTCGCCATTTTTTCGAAACAGCATAATGTTGAATTTCCTAATCGATTTTACATTCGGAAAATGCTTCCGTCGGAATTCTCTTGGTGGAATACGTAATCTCACCTTGCAGAAACGTTCACTCTCGCGTGGTGTCGGAGATACAGTTAATAGTGTAATTTTCGACCACGTTGCGTTTGCATTGCCCTGTACACGAAATATCACAGTTGTTTCCAATGGAAGCCATGTCGCCACGGTAGTTGATTAGTTGTACACCTGAATTATATGTTCAGCCTCTTTCCTTTATGGTATTTCTGTTGGAAAACGGTCTACGTTATCACGTGGTTGTTCCCACCTTCGGTATGGTGCTAACGTGGGTAACACGTCTCACCCCATAATTAACAACGTGCGTATTGTTTTGTTTGTTGCTTACTGACTACGCTTGAGTGTAGGTGGCCATTTGTACTTGAGTCAATGCTCATTTATCTGACAGATAATGACCAATTTCGATACCAGTTTTTTATCCGACGAATACATTGATTCTCACTTCTACCACTTCAGCTACAACTCTTCTATCTTCGTATCATGGAGGATGATGATTCCGATAACTTTTAGTCTATGTTTTAGCCGGCTGCAGACTTCGAAAACGGCTGCCAATATGCTAACTCGTTGTTGACCAGAACTGAAGGAGGTCGTTATAACTTATCCCCATATGGTATAAATTCACGTTCATTCTGATTTCATTCGTGTTCTTCTCACCAACGCTGATCATAGTGTGAGTCAAGTGGACGGAGCTGCTACTGGTGTGCATACATCCTGCATATTTGGGCGTTGAACACAGCTTAAGCCAACTGGACGGAGCAGTTTTATCGTGAATGCATACCGCACCCTCAAGAGTGGATCATAGCTTGAATCAATTGGACGGAGCAGCTACTAGTGTGAACGCCTACTAAATAATTCGGCGTTGATCACAGATTACCACAACGTATCGTAATTCAAGGCAGTTTTCGACCTACGGCTGGTCCCACGAACGTGAATAAGGCCCGTTTCATCTATGTACGTCTGAAGACGCTCCTGAAAGTATGAAAAAGTGTTAAATTCGCCTTTCTCAAACATCGCCTTAAGGGTGGCAATATAATCTATTTTCCACAAGTAAAAAATGAACATATGAAAATGAAATAATCAACAAACGGATAAATATAGAAATCAAACAAAAATAACTCCAGTACCCTTGCGTTAACTATGCCACACGCAATCGACCAAAACAACAGCAGCCATACCGATTTTCCAAACTCAATCACGATAAGGTCGTTTTTGAATAACAATCAGTTAAAACAAACAGAAGTGGACCCATGACGCAGACTTGGACCATTTCAATTTCCGCACCAGCTGCCGAGCCAAAAAACGATTTTGTGGTGAAAAATTTTCCCCAAATACGGCAGGTCTGTAGCTCACGGTCTACGACTAGCATTCAGTGCACGAACTCACTAGCACCCCACACCGTGCTATTAAGGGGGTAGTCTCTATAATAAACCTCGGTGCACGCAACGGATATTTGCGAACACAAGAATGCTTCTTTTGTTTTTATTATTGAACACACTGCAATAATAAAACTACTGAATGACGTACAGGGTTCAAAATGTCATATTTTGAACGTAGGAGACGAAGCTAGACTTGACAAACTTGACGAGCAACAGATGCGTCAAATCGCTCAAATCTGTCAGCCGTCGACAGCGAACCAAAATTGCCAACGATTGCGAACGCGCCGTACAACATGCGGTAAGAACTGCATTCTAAATAACTATCAACGTGCTCCTTCCGCTCTTCCAACGGTGAAGCAGGAATTTGCTAAAAACATCCCCTATTGAATAGTAAGTGTATAATTACCGGCAAGTCGTCTAGTGTCATTTCTGATCCTCTTTTTAGGCTACTTCCAGTTTGTAATTTTTAAACACTGGCAAACAATGACTGAACGCAAACTTCAAGCTGGCAGGACAACATTAACACTCTGAGACTGTTGAGTGTGACATTACACTCAGAAAATGACGACCACCGTTGGCGTTGGTCGCCAACTATATCCTCGAGCAGGCGTTTGGGCGCTAAATTGGTTGTCAGCACTAGTGCCGAATTCAACCTCAGCCTCCCTCCAATTATTCGTCCTGCGAAACCTGTAAACTGTGTGCTTGTTGGTTCAAAACAGAGCCGTCTTAAGATCTGTGAGGAAAATTTGTTTGCCATTGACCTTGGCTTCTATTAACAATTTTGGCCGTGATTCTTCTTTTTCGAGGGTTTGATGCCTGGATGTGTGGCGGACATCTCGGATCAATTTTCACCCCCAGTGGCTCCGGAAAGCGCAGGCTTGTCAATACAGTTTCTCATCCCTTTGTTCATGAGTTCGTCGCGGGAGACAATTTACTTGGAATGCGTCTGCCAATCCGTGAAACTTATAACACATTCTCCCTATTTCTACAGAATAATAATAATAATAATAATAATAATAATGGTATATTTCTCAACGCACCTGTGAGAAA
>LUCH01002400.1:0-17549 GCA_013368495.1 Paragonimus heterotremus
CTTGCCTGGATGGGGTCCTCGTGATCACTCAGACCACTGGTTAGTGACGCTATCCGAGATGGCGGTGTGTCGCAGTCAGTGGCGTACCTGTATCCATAACATTTCTAGTTCTTCCGTTTAGTCTTCTCTTATTACTTTTCAACCTTCTTAGTAACGTTTTCTTCTAGGATATTCCACGTCACTGTTGATGTGGGCGGCAGCCCGAGCCACAATACCTTTTGGTCAGGCTCATGGCTGTTATGATGATGATGATGAACACCACGCACAATCGAATTATGAAGTGTAAATATGCAACAACTTTCACTTTTGATCACTCATCAAATTGCATGAATGTCTACACAGAAGACAAAGTGATGATTGCGTTAACTCCAATCAATTAGACAGGTCAACGTTTTTCCCCTCATTCATATCTCGCATCCACAAGGTTGGAGCGAACGGTTAACTCGAAGTGGATTGTATCTGTTGACAAGTCACTCAGATGGCCAATTTCATTCTTCCAGTTGATTACGGGAAGAGGTTATTTTTTCTCACTCGTGTAAAATACATTTTATCCTCCATACAACGGAATTTTTCAGGTTGTAAACCGAAAATTGTATAGTGTACTTAAACTTGTACTCACAACCAGTGCTAACCGTTAAGTGACGATGGAGTGTGCCAGCTGGTAAACCATACAAGTCAACATTTTCCTGATTGACGATAAGTTGTTTAGCGAGACCGTAGTTTGGGTTGTTGGGAAAGGGCACCTCTTCCCAAAAATTGGCCTTATATGCAAGGAAAGTGGATTTCATCATTTTCTGGAAATTCAAACGACCGCCAGAATTCTGGAACGTCCGAGAACTTGCGCTGGCTTCTGACTGGTCCATTCGGCGACCTAGGCCCAAAGCCACCCCAAATCTATAAATACAGTTACTGTAAATCACAATTTTGCCTTCGGGCTGAACAGCAAATAGAGCTCGTTTGAAGGCCGTCTTTTTCCTTACTTGTTGGGAGGTTCTACGTTGCAAGAGTTGGGATCCGATATTTGCGCTCTGATTTTCGTACCGTTTTGCGATATCGTTGCGTTCGTTCGTGATAGAGATACTGCTCGCGGTCTTAGTGTATGTTCTTGTCTTTCTCTTTTAGGTGAGGTCGTAACAGGAGTATGCCAGCCTTGACGTTAATATGACTACAGCCTTTTTGAAAGAACGGGTGTATAATACAACTCAAAGACGGTCGTAAAATCTTGTTAGCCTCGTTGAATCCGGAACGTCATGCGTATATTATCCTATCGCTCACCCCATCTTGCTCTGTACTTTTGCGCTGGATTGGGCTAAAAGAGAAATTCAGTTTCACAAGGTATAACCTGGATTCACCGTATGAAAACGTAATTGGATGTCCTCAGTATTATGAAGCAAATATCCCCGCAACGAAGGTAAACAGAGAAGTAAGAACCAGTTGTTTGCACAGTTTATACCTTGAGTACATTTCGCTGCATTTCAACAGGTACATACTGCAGTCCGTGGGTTTACACAGCAAAGTTCAGTGAAGCTAAACAACAAAATCAACAACCATACAAACACACACACACACACACAGACATCCATCCATATAAGTTATCAGGGCAATCTGGTACTGACGAACAAGTCTTTCTGTACGCAGACGAGTGGTTTCCCGAGTGCTAATTGCTACCGCCTTCGCGAACCGGAGAAGCCTTCAATTTTTTGTTGCATAACATCCAAAAGGCTTTGTCCATGTCCAATTTGGGCCAAGATATCAACCGGTGTCGGACAACCGATGATGTCGGTTTCTTGTTGTTGTAAACCCTTCTAAACCGTACGCTGGTTTGTCCTAGCTATTGTAGTTCGTTTGGCAAAATTCGGATTCTCGTCCCCGTAATATTAGTGCCAAAAATCTCGGTCCCGAATAGTATCGCGATTGTCTCGTATTCACTCCCAAGGCAAGCCAGAAGACGCGTTCGAATATAGAGCTTTGTTCCACCCCAAAAACGTGTGCATTTGGACGACAATTTTCAAATTATTTATAGGGTACATAATGTTCACACATCCCCCCACCAAATGGAAAAGAGTAAGGTTCACATATGCGCTCAGCGGTATAAAAAAAGTCTCAGTCAATTTGAACAATTTCTCACGACGGAGGTGCCCTGGGACGGTAACAGGGTGGGCGCCCAAACACATAACAAGTATCAACCGACTGGAACAGTTTCTCATGACGGAGGTGCCCTGGGACGGTAACAGGGTGGGCGCCCTAACACGTGACTTGCCACATTCTGACATGGTTCCGGCATTGTGGCGTCCAGAGCGTTTTGCGAACTCAAACTGGAATGTGTTCGTTGACCCGATTACATAACTGTCGCTCCTTCTTGCCTATGTAAGTGGCCCGACAGACAGGAAAATTCACAGGTGGTGTACGATTTGGCGGAAAGCAGTAGCGGTGTTTTCAAAGGTGGTGTTGGGATTCTGGTGGTGGTAAACAGCATGTCCATTTGGGATGCCTGGAACGTGGGCTACAGTCACCGTGAGACGGGATTTTAACAGAGTGGCAATGTCATCACTTTTGTATGACAAACTGAGGTAGACATTTAGTTTGGGAGCTGTTGAACACATCGCAGACGCCTGATTTTGTTTGCCGACTTTCTCCACAAATGCAGGTGGATAGCCATTTTCTTTGAGAATGACTTCAAATAATTACATCTCTGGCTAATGTTTCTTTTAAACAGATTCGTCTTGGGCGATAGAAAAAGTTATCACCAGACCCTGCTTGTACGGGATTGGCACAAAACTGAAAGTTCAGGTATTGCTGGTACTGTTTTCGGCAGATAGACCGCAGTAAGAGGTTGTTCTGGCGCTTCATGAGGATATCCAAAAATGTCCAGGTTTCATCCTGTTCGTGTTCAATGGTGAAGCTTATTTTAGAATTCAGTTTGTTCATTGAATCGACCATACTCGTTGCCATCTCCTTGGTATCGGTAATTATCAACAGATCATCGACATAATGCCGATAGAAACGAGCCGGACTGATGAGAGCGTCTGCGTTCTGCTCCAGGTGGACAGCGAAAATATTGGCTAGTAGCGGACCGAGTGGATTGCCTATAGCAACACCATCGATTTCTGTATAGCCAGTTCCCTGGAAGTAGAACATTAAGTTCGTTGTGCATAGCAGTAGAAGGCATTCTAAATCAGACGTGAGCAACCCTATGTTCACTTGATGTAAGTCAACATACTGACACACTATCCTGACCGTATTAGAAGAACATTTGTAAACAAAGAGATGATGTCCAAACTGGCCATATATTTGTTGCTCCAGTCCAAACCATCAAGTAAATCGATTGGTCCGAAACTACCTCTCACAGTTTTCCGAACCATTGATTGTCTTACAGGCTAAAGAAGTTGGGCGAGCCACTGTGCAAACTTGTGTTTTGGTGAATTGGACATGGATAGTATTGGCCTCAGTGGTACACCAACTTTGTGAGGTTTGAGCAGGCCATACAGTTGAGGAGTATGTGATCTTTTGAACTATATATATATATATATATATATACTGGGTGAGCTAAAGACATTTCCACTGATCAACCAAATGTTCAGACATAACGCCCTCAAGTGTATGGGGAAATGGGAAAATTATACCAACATTGGAGGTTCCATCCGTGAAAAAATATTCTTCCTACATGACTACATTCATCACAATGTGTTCCTTAAAAGCGTTACATGCAAGCCACCGATTAAGTCAGAACGTGCGAGGATTATCACCAGTGGTTACCAGGAGCAAATGCACCGTTAACCTACAAACGATACACATAGCCGTTTGACATGGCAAAAACAAGTGTGAAAAATTCAAACAAGTATCTACCGAATTACACGATTCCGAGTAGATCACTAAGACCGAAGAAGCTATAAAACTTTAAAAAGACTCTAACAGAACAGAAACAAAGGATCGACTAAATCAAAAATTCCATCACTTCAATCTGCCCAGGAAAACAGATACCGAACCTATGCACAATCCATCAGGTCATTAAATGATATTCGATAAAAATACCGTTCTGTTAAAAGGTCTGAAATTTAATTATGCGGACGCATTCACAACAAAATTCATTACATCTTTTCAGTCAGGATTGAAATGCAGTGGTCTAGATGAGCAAATGCAGCAGTCTGTCAAGTCAAATGAGTGTCAGCAGCTGATCAATCAAAGGTCAACATATATGTTAACAACTAGTCAAAATAAAGCGCTGAAGACACTTAGGAGGAACGACCACAGACAACAGCAACGTCATAACCGTATTGAACAGATGGGATTGTGATAACCAAGGAGACGATTTTCTAAAAGACTCCGAAACATATGAACATGTCATGAGAAAACCTACGAAAAGTCGGAGCACCCGAATCACTAAAACCGCGACAGCTCTCAAGAAAATGAAGTCACTCACAGAAGAACAAGTTAGACACCTTAGACTCACCGAGGGACCAGTTTCACGAATATGCGAGCTACCAAAGATCCACAAAGATCAAGTGCCATTCAGACCAATCGTTATATCCAGCAGACCCCCGAAATATCAGTTGGTGAGGTTCCTCTTTCGTATTCGTCGGTCATGTTTATCTCGCGACAGTCATAAAGCAAACAGAAAATTTCCTGAGACAGGTACAGAGCCTGGAGTTGCAAGAAGACGATTAACTGGTTTCCTTCGAAGGCATGTCGGTTTTGACTTACATACAGAAGAAATATGTGATAAAAAGTCTGAAGCTCCTGATCAATGAGGACGACAGCCACCACAGCAGGACGAATCTTTCTTCAGATGAATTGATTCAGCTAGTGGTGCTCTACAGTGAGAAGTACTGTGGTGAAACTCCACTCGAATCACCGCTTTTTCGAGCCCCATCACAATAAAGGATCTAACAAGGGACCAGTACAAACGTCCTGTTAAAGATACTACATCAGGACTGGATGGCACACTTCTCACTAGTTGCCAATTTCTTTGTTCCGTATTGCAGTTTAAATGAGCAAGTGCCAGTACGATCAGTCAATAACAGAATATAATTTCTTTGATACTGTTTTACTTGTACAAATGCGGTGCCTTGTTCCATAAAAGAAGAACTGCTTATTGCAACCAGCACGAGGTCTTCTCTTTATTACTTGAGCGGGAGGTTTCAATTTGACTACTATTTCTAGGGTTATTCGAACTCCCTAATTCCGAGTATTACACATAAGTAAAATTCTGCGGCTGAGTCTACCTACAGACGAGAGCCCCACCAATGTGCTCACCTATATCTAGATTGCTTGTAGACGCGGTAATAAAGAACAGTATATCAGAAGCCTCTCAGACTTTCAAACCTGAAGTGTTACTTCCATATGTGGACGATACATTTGCTGTTTTACCCCAGACTCGGCTTGGCCAGTTCCACAGTTATTTGAAAACCATAATAGAACAAATAAACTTTAGATGCACGCCTGGCGTTTCCCGATCAGTTAAAGGAGACCTCATGGTAAGGTTGAAACCACTGTCTATCGTAATCCAACAACAGTTGATGTAATTCTCCGGTTCGATAGAACCATCCAGCCTGTCAAATTAAAAACCGCGTGCGAACATTAGTTCGACATGCAGACACGCACTTTAACTCAACCGAACTCAGAAGACAAGAAGGAAAACACTTGTTTAAACCGTTCAATTCCAATAGGTATCCCAGGAGCTTCATAAATGTATCTATCAGAGGATCCACAAGAATTGAACCCAAAACGTGAATGACTGCCACATATTCACGACAAATCTGAAGCAGCACAAAGGAAGCTTCAACCACTGATCATTAAAATACCACACAAGCCTAACTCAACATTCCGTTCAGTTTTGGTGAACGCTATGGATCGTGTAGAATCACAAGAACAGTCTGGCGTGGTCTACGCGATTTCATGGCTCGGGTGTGACTAATAGCATGTGGAAGAGACAAGCAAACAGCTATGCACGAACACGGATGTAAGCACAGACACAAATTCGCTATGCGACCAGCAGACCCGAGAAGACAACTGTGGCACCACTGTGCAGACACGGGTCAAGAGGTCAACATGGATCATGCGAAGGTGGTCGCACGGCCATAAGTGAAAGGGCGGCGGCTTGTACTGGAAACTGCCTAATCGCAGAATTCGGTCAATTGACACGTAGATGTAGACAATCACTACGTCAGCAGCGTTTACACTGGAATATATATGTTTGTCTGTTATCTGACCCTAATATTGATTTGAAACGCCACAATAAATCACCAACTACTCCACGTGTCTGTCAAATTATATATATATATATATTTGAAGTATTAAAAAGAGGGCAAACACTGAATAGTGAACGATTTATTGTGACGTTTCAAATCCACACTGTGCCATTGACCTCACGTTAGGCACGACCGAATTATCATATGCGAACGCTCAACCACTTTCGCTTGTGAGTAATGATCAGGTCACCCGATCGTCTCGAAATGGAGACACAGTTACTGTCTGTTAACCGTGGTTAACACGGTGGCCTCATGAACAGCGTGTCCGTGGTTCAAGTCCCGGCGGCAGTGGCGATGATATGCACTACTGACGAACTCTAATGAGAGCGAAACTCGAGTCTAGTGCTTCTTTTCGAAAGGGGTCGACTGGAAAGTCTATGGGAATGCGACAGCTGCGATCAATTGTGAGTGATGTTCCATTTGATATATATATATATATATATATATATATATATCAGTGTTTGCCCTCTTTTTAATACTTCATATATATATATATATGTTAGTGAGCCACTAGAGCGTTCACTTATAAAATGTGTGTTCCAACCAGTATGGTAAATAAACTGCTACTCGTGGCGTGTTGGTTCTTTCCATTGGCACACTGGTGAGTGGTGTAAAGCTCTGGTGGATTATATTTCAAGTCTGTTGATTTCTAACACAAACTACACAAGACAGCTACACCTGTAGGTTTTAGTCCGTATCTAGGTGGTTTGATTTCACAACATACTTTGTTAGTTCTTCACTGAAACCAAACTGTTCATTTGTTTACCAACCACATCTCACTTCTGCTATAAACTTGATAGAATGGATCGTGTATGCAATGTGAAATTCAGTAAACCGTCTCTGAGTTCCATTCTGACCAAGTACAACAGAGTTAAAGAGGACTAGTATACACGCACTGTGGCTACATATGCATTGATTATAACATGTTACCCGTAAATACGATTAGTAGAAAATAACAATGCCTGAAATATTGCTTACTGTATTGTGACTAAACACTCACTAAGATCACCTACTGCGTACATGTACTTTTCGTTCGCCTTTACCAAGACTCGTGATGCCAGCAAGCCAAGCACGATATCATTTTAACTCTACTTATAGGTGTGATAATAAATATATCCACGCTCAGTGAGATTAGTTCACAATCCCTTCAATATAATCGCGGATTATTACGACAAATCTGTGCAAGCAAGGTGGGCCTCAGAAAAATCAGGTTAGGTAGTTGTATAAGCTGGATTAGCGGAGAACACCGGATGTATGTGGTGGTCTTCTCAAAAATGTGTTATTCATGCGTGTGGCCTTTTCGGTTTGAATGGATTTACAGGTTGACCAAAATACCACCCACTGACCAGTTTGGTTTAGAATGGGAAACAACTTTGGAGGGACGTATGATTAAACAGAGGACAATAAGTCAGAAGCAGTCGTATGTGCACGCAATATAGTGACTTCGTGGTATGCATTCTGTTCATAAGTCTTTAATGGACTAAATTACACTGCTTTTGAATTTATTGGTGGTAGGACTTGGTATTTTAAATTTTGACGTACAATAACTACCGCCCTCAGCAGGTCAAATCCAGCATAACTGTGAAAAATGTGTTATGGATAACCCACTTTTGGAAAACACTAGACCGGGATTTCTTTCTTGTTACAATTTATTAGAAGCGCATGTACCTATTCTGGACAAAATGTTAGCTGAGATTTACAAAAATGTTAGATTAAGACACTGACTGCTAATCTAACGAAGCTACGTTTGACTGAATCAACACCCCTGAAACTTTCAAGCAAAGTTAGTTGCTAGATCTGTTACATTTGCTTGAAGTCTAGTCAAACCTCGACAGCAATGCTACCCTGGACTCCGTCAACGTAGAACCAATAGATGAGGTAATGATGCTCGATACGTAACCCTTAATTTGATACTATAACTGACAATGAATTCATCAGTTACATAAGTTCACACTGTCCATTTTGGACTTCCTTAGTTACCACGCTTTGGAGAGAAACTGTACTGAGCAAATTGCACTAATCCGTGTTTGAGACCTTCCAAAGCTATTCAAAGTAATAAAAAAAGGCGCTTATTGCATTATAAGGTTACATTTTACATACTTAAAGAAAGTCTGTCTGATGTAGCTAGGTTCCAATATTTTGCTGTTTTACTGCTGACTCACTGTAAGTGCAGAATTTTCATCGACTTATATAAATTTCGACACACACTATCACAAAAGTTCATCTGTATTTGTGATATAGTCCAAATCTAACAACACAGGCCACAGTGGACCTTATTTGTTTGCCAATTGTGCGTAACTATGACCATAACTGCGGTTCAGCTGATAGGCGAAAGATCCCGCAAACTGAATTTCCGTATGTCTGGTCAACGGCACTAACCTCGTTTTTACAATAGTGTTGTGGACAAACTGGTCGTCTGCTCGATTCACATTGACATTAATCAGATGTTAGGGTCATCACATTGTATTGTGAGAATGCTGACGTCTTTTCGGCTAAAGCGATCGGTATCTGTCCTCTTATGTCTATTCTCCTCATGCAAAATGACAAACGTGTTATCAAACACTTCTTCGTAGAGCGCTGCCAGCGGTGTACTCGAAGTATTCAGTCCACAAGGTTCATCTCATATTGATTTTTATCGTTCATCAGCATCATAACAGCCATGAGCCTGACCAAAAGGTACTGTGGCTCGGACCGCCGCCCACATCAACAGTGACATGGAATATCCTAGAAGAAAAGGTTAATAGAAAGAAAACTAAGCGGAAGAACTAGAAATGGTATGAATACAGGTACGCCATTGGCTGTGACACATTGCCATCTCGGATAGCGTCACTAACCAGTGGTCTGAGTGATCACGAGGACCCCATCCAGGCAAGCGACACCTAACCACTTTGCTCAATGGAGCAGTCAAGGTCTTCATATTTCATGACCACGTTGTTGATTGACCACCACGTGGTTTTACCCAACTGTTGGTGGTCACAGTATATAATGCCCGATACGGTAAACGATCAGCTGGCATATGGAGTACGTGACCCAACCATCTCAAGTTGTGCAAGGTAATTAGTCGACCAATTGATCGTGCAATTGATCGCGTCGGCGAACGGCCACATTGTTCACGCGATCAATCCACTTAATATGGGCCAATTGGCGGAGACAACGATGGTCAAATAAAGCTAGTGTGTTGATATCTTCTTTGTGAGCAGGCCACGTTTCCGAACCATAAAGCAAAATGGAGCGCACACGAGCATTATATACCCTTCCTTTAAGCGACCAACGGACGTCTTTCCGACACCACAGATGACGCAGTTTGGCAAAGACAACGCGTGCCTTCGCAATCCTCGCTGATATCTCATCAGCAATATTACAGGCTGACGAGATAGTGCTACCCAAGTATGTGAAACTGTTCACAGTCTCAAGCGACTTACCTGCAATAAAGAAAGTAGGAGTGGAAATGCCCCAGTCTTGAAGCAACACTGCACTTTGAAGGTGCAAAGCGCATTCCATACAAACCAGCTCGGTCGCTCAACCTGTCCAGCATGGTCTGCATGTTTTCGGCAGAAGGTCTAAATAAAACAATATCGTCCGCATACTCCAGATCGGTCAGTCTACCGCCAGGAAGAAATTCAACTCCAAGCCCACCGTAATCTCGAAGTATACCCTCCAGAATGTCGTCCATGACAAAATTGATCAGGAAAGGGGAAATCGGACACCCCTGACGGACTAGAAGTGATGAACGCTCGAGACAGTTGTCCATAAACTCTCACTCTGCTTGCAGAATGAGCATACAGTGATCTCAGCAGATTCACGTATTTCTCTGGTACTCCCTTGCGAAGGAGACAGCTCCAGAGAACTTTACGAGCAACTGAGTCGAAAGCAGCCTTAAGGTCCAAAAAGACCACGACTGTCGGCTGTCTGTAACAGTGCCGATGTTCCAAGATCCGTCTCAAGGTAAAAATATGATCAACACACCCTCGACCGGATCGAAATCCTGCCTGTTCTTCACGTATCTGGCTTTCTCTGGGCTTAGTAAGCCGACGTAAAATAAGGTCAGTGAGTAACTTGGACGCAATTGACACCAAACTGATGCCTCGGTGGTTGTCACATAGACTTCGGGCCCCCTTTTTGAAAACGGGAATCACTGTTGATAGGCACCAGTCACGAGGCACCTCTTCAGTCTCCCAGATCGTCTGGAGGAGTATTGTCAGTTCCGATATCAACCTCTCCCCACCATCCTTGAAAAGAGAAGGAGGGAGGAGGTCTGGACCAGGAGCCTTATTACGCTTCAATAACTTGAGCTCCAGGACCACTTTTGCTTTCGACGGAGGACCGTCTGGAATGCAGTAACTGACCGATTGGGTCCCGTCGTCCACATGATCTGGCTGAGGCCAGCTGAACTGTTCTTCAAAATGTTCAGCCCACCTGTCAAGTCGGCGCGATTGACTGGTGATAAGTGAACCATCTTTTTCACATATGGTCTCACTTAAACCGACTTGACGGCCAGTACAACCACCGATCAGGGATAAATGTCTTCTGCTATTCCCAGATAAGAAGGCTTTTTCCATCTCCTGATTTTTTAAACTACTATAAACAGTTTTCCATGATACCTACGCCTCTGATCTAACGTTACCATTTGGTTAATAACTTCATGTCACATGAAAACATATTAGAATGAAAACCAAATAGTGACCACATGGGTATCGTGAGTCATATTAGACCCAAACCGACGATTTGTTTTCATATGATATTCTACGTCGGTACTTTAAGACGTTCTCACTAAGTTAGTGACAATTCCGTCACGTTTGCTTGCCAAAGAGGGACGCACGGTGAAATGATCGGTGGTAATTTTGTAAATAAATATCTTTCAATATAGCAAACTGTTTAGTGTCCAGTTCGAATGTTCCCGCTTCAAGTGTGGACTCGTGTTAATAAACCGGAATATGAGTGCACAACGGAGCGATGTTTTCATTGGAAGGTCGTGTGTACTTCTGTTCGGTTCTGTTTTGTTATGGATTTCCGCATGTCATAACTCGTCTTTTGAGCCGATTTCGGCAAGTAATGACTTGTTCGGTTTTACATGTCTTTTCTTGTGACATTCTACAAAGTGTAAACTGAAGCATGCCCACTAACATATAGATTCTGTTGCGGTTATTTGCCAGAGAGTGACTTACAATGGTGGTGGCATGATATCCGTTAACTATTGATCCATTCAGGACACGGCATTAAAAACGCAATCGGAGGATATTCACTTCGTTTTTCGAAAGAACTTAAGTGTGAAACTACATTATAGGTCATTCTGAAGACAGTCGCGTCGACACTTTACCTAATTTGCACCACTTTTCGTCAGTTTTTGTTGCCCATCAACGTTAGATGAATAGCAATTATAAATTGGACGGCACTCGTATATTCGCAATCCCGCAGACCATCTAGTTAGCCGTTTCCGAAAACGAGCGACAAGCTCGAGTTTCTTTCATGTTAGAGCTCGTCGACAGTGCATGTCTCTGCCAAGACAAGGATTAGAACTTAGGCTACGCTCTTATGAGATAACTGTGTTGACCACTGCACTGCTGACCACACACTAGACACGACCAAACTGCTGTCTACAAACGCTCAGAAACATTCGATTTGTGTAACACTTGAATTGTGCGTTAACAGTTAGTCATAAATACACTTTCTTGAAAAAGCTTTGTCAGTGGGTATGTTTGCTAATCCAGGAGGATACCTTTGTCAAACCCCCTTCCGTTTTGAGTTACTGTTTCAACCTGTTATCCAAGAGTATCTGTTTTACTTGGTTATCAGCCCACGACATGCACATTTGTAACGTAGTGAAAAGCATTTGAGCAATAATAGCTTGAAATTAGTATGACAACAAATGATTATCAAACCAGAACCATTCTATCAAATTGCAAATTTTGGAGAATGTAGCTGTTAACCGAGGTTGCTAATCTATTTACTCTGTCGGAGGTCAGTAAATTATTTGCCTCCAAGCTTGATCGGTAGAGTAGGCTACTCAGATTAGATGTCTTTTCTTGGCCGATCGATCTAAACGAACAATATTGTTTGCGATCCAAATTAACACTTTTTGATAAGCTATATTTTGCAGATTATAAGCTACAGATCAACTGAATTCGCAACTGTGAAACAATAGATCACATTGCAAAATTCACCTAAATGAACTCAATCCTAAGCACCTATGAATCTGATGATTATGATCTACGAATTTGTACTGAATTTACAGTTCTAAAGTATGGTTAACTTGAACATTTGACTATTCAGTGGTTAGGCAACAGAAACCATGTCATGCCAGAGTCTTATTCAAATGAGGAAGGACACTCCACAATACACTGGAATTGTGAAGAATATAGGAAACATCAGTTCAACACGTTTATGTGCAACTTGTAGGCAAAAATCGCGTCCTATATTTCGTTGCTTCACAAAGCGCCTAGTGAACTGAAACAAACTACATAACACATTTCAGCTGATGCTATATCATGGACAGCTCCGAACCGGAGCGGTCCACAATTCAACAACAATCACTTATAGTGCGCTGTTAAACACCAAGCTCAAACTGGAGACAGAAGATACATCAGATGTGATCTACAAATCCAATTGAGGGCAGGATGGTTGGTACTACATGAGTCACAGTTAGAAATAAGCAAACAAGAAGAGACAAATAAAGACTACCAACAAACAGGTATTATAAAATTGGCTTATACCGATACATATGAATACTGAACATCGTAAGTTCAGCTTGCAGAACGCTATAATATCCGGTAGTGTACAGACCACAGACGTGAAAATTCATTACGGTTACTTGCCATTCACATCTAAACGCAAGCAACAAACAAACAGATCTGCACAACTCGACAAAGAGATCAGAAACCTTTGTAATGGAGTAGTAAGTCGATCGGAAGATTTTCTTATTAGCATACAGATCAAATATCAGGGAACCGAATCCAAGAACCTCAGCCGCTGGTGCATATTCAGTAGCAACGGTAAGTGTAAAGCAGGTTAGCTACAGTGGTAAAATAAAACTACAAGATTTCAGACTTAGTAATGCACAAAAATGCAACAGAATGACTCGCTGTTACAAACTCAATCATCTAAAGGGCTTTTCAGACACAAATTCACTATTCACTGGAATCCTAGCTGGGCAAATAACTTCTGTTTGAGTGCCAACATGCAAGAGTCAGTATGCAGATCTTGCCAGAAAACTGAATAGTTCTGGCGATAGGGGAGGACCACTAGTTTGAACACCCTTCCCAGTAAACTTCGTATACACTTTAAGTAGATTGCAACACTAAAATCAGTAAAATATGTGCCCATGGTGTTGCCAGATGGGGTCAGAAATTATGCGGTTCTGTTCAAAAGCTCAAGATCTCACTTTGGAAGAACATGGAAAATCGAAAGGAAGTAATATAGTCGGCTTGTGAATGTGTAATTTTTTAAAGAACCATGAATTACGTGCAATAATTGTGAAAAAAATGCTTTAAGATGAATCACTTAATAGTCGAGTTTCTTTACTCTGACGAAAATGATAATCACATGGAAGGACTTAGTACTATTGCAGTATGAGACAGCTCTTATGTATTTGAATGCTAATGGTCTGAGAAATGAAATCAAGTGAATATGTATTTATCTGTGCTTCTCCTTGTGTTGTCAATGGTGACTGCTATTGACAAGAGAAAAAGAAGCATCTACACATTTTGTGTTATTCACATATTGGTTGCGCAGTCTGATCATTCGTTCAAGACATAAAAACCCTATAGCCCTAGCAGAACAACGTTCACTCAGAATAATGTCACCAGCGTAAAAATCCCAGCTATTTCTGACGACTTGGCCGTTTAAGATGTATGAAATTTGTTTGTCACGCAACGCTGTTGACTTAATGTGCTGTCTTGTACGGGTTAACTGATCGTTTTACGAACCAAGTAAAGTTAATTGAATATCTTAACCCCGTAAAGGTAGACACAGTCTTGCTCAATTCAAGTAGTTGGAAACAGTAGTACAGTTCCAGTATCACAGACAGGTCACCATACACCAGTTACCTTGTGACGACGTAGTTTAGAATAGTGACACTGTTTTTACAAACGGTTCATCTCAGTGACAACCAGTAAAGTGGTGGACGGCTGTTTCGACCTAGTTGGCAGATTGTAGTCCAAACAAATATCCACTAGACCATGGGGTCACAGTCACCGATGTTGCAAGAAAGTATAGACTACAATCCGCCACTTATTCACAGGTAGTGAGTTGCATTCTCCGGCGTGGGTGGTGCTGGTGAGACCCAAATACTTCGAAACAGCTGACCAGCAATTTGCTTGCGGACTTTAGGACCAATCGTTTGCAAACCCCCTCTCTCAACCTCTTCTGGGGCTCTGGTGGATGCTTGCTCGTTTGCAGGTCGACCACAAGAAGGCTGATGAATTTCATTCAATGATTGAAAGAAAGCGCAACGGCCAAGAAAACTAAAAGCGATGGAGTTGTTAGCCTCGGTAGACGGGTTGTGTTCTACTGCTTTTCAGACTTAGCAGTAAAGTTGCAAACGTTCCATTGCTAGACAAGTTGAAATCGTCGATGAGTAGGGCTGACAGCGGGCTGAGTGGGCCAACAGGTTTTAACGTAATGGAATGAAAGCTAGAGGACGTATATTTTTCAACCTGTTCAAGTTGTAATATTTACCCCAAATCCGTTGGCATTAAGAACATCATCTTTTTTGATGTTGAGACGTTTTAAACAAATGTCAAGCCTGGCGAACAACCTGAGTGGATACGATGTAGTAAACGAGACCACGAACAGCGTAGAATGTCTATCATGAACGTCGACAACTATGCAAGTGATGAATTTTAGTAGCATGTGTAATTAATCAAACATTACGAACGTTACAGAGACGTATGCTGCTATCTAGCATGTTGACGAGCCTCCCGATCCAACTAGATAGTTCTGAGAATAGCCAAAAATCAGCAAACCCCATATCCCGAACAACAAGTTTTCTGAACAACTACAAAATTCTCCTAAGTTTTAGTATATTGTAATTTGCATGGTACATATTTGTACACCATGTAAATACTATCGGTGATAATATGCAAATGAGCCGGAACATACGTCCATTGTTGTTCGCGCAAGTATATTAATCGTGTCAAAGCATTTTCCCACGTTTGTTTATGAAGTCCGTGTTGTCAAAGTAGAGCTCATTGATATATGCGTGTCCACGATCATGTTTGTTGGAACACTCTCAAAGGGATTGTATATCAGAAAACACGAATAGGTTGATTCATAGGTTTCATAGCAAAAATAAATCATCCTTCTTCTGCTTTTGCTGATTTTAAATCACCTATACTACAGAGTTTGTGATTTTAATGTCTTCTGAGATATCCGGTAAACGCTGAGTGACTGGGACATCTTTGGCGATGTTCACCCGCCCTTTCTGTTACAGTGGTCTCATCTGCTTCAAAACGTAGCTTCATAAATAGGTTGATCGATGTCTTCAATAATTTCAGCACAAACTGAAGATTGAGAGGTTACCAAGAACTGTGCAAGTGTGGACAGTTTGAGTAACATCACAACCTTTCCCATACGGTAGCATGTTGTGCATGAGCAACAATGATGGAGCGAAAGGTACTCCGCTCCTTGGTGACTCACTTTTGATTAAATGGTATATACAGTTCCCGTTGAATAGGTGGGTTTTTCATGAAACGTTTACTTACTGGCACTATTATGAAGACTGGTTTGAATACCTTTGTATGTCGCATCGTGTAAAGTAGTGTTGTTATTGTTGTTTCACAGATCTACCATGACAACTAGATAGCAGACTCTAAATGAACGAATTAAAAAGTGTTGGTAGTTCACATGTCTGATTACACTTAATGTTTGTAACAAAGTTTTTAGGAAAACTTCAAACAAAACAGGTAGACGAAGACCATAGGCTGGATTGCGAAAACCGAAGACACTGTGGGTTGATCGGTACGTGCACGCCTTAAGACTAGCTCAAAATACAAGTAATCATTGCCTCATAGTACGCTATTAAACAGAGATCCGTTGAATTCGAAGTAACTGATTTAAAACTGATCTGAGTAGATAACAGTGTCTACACATCTCATTATTTTACTTTTCAGTCTCGGGCAAAGAAGTGTATCTAGTTGTAGAAACAGCCCTCAACTTAGTAATGATGACATACTAAAGAAATGGTGAATGGATTGAAACTAACCGTTGATCTACGGCCGCCATATATCGGAAAGCTGAACAACTGAGTGTGGAACAAAGCTGCGAGTCGCTAAGCCATTCACTGATCAATCGAACGACCTCAGCCATACTGAATACATGAATGTCATTGGCTCATGGTAATGTTACGCTAAGTGCGTTCGTGTGTCGTGTATGAGAGGGCAAGCGCATGAATGAATGAACGAACGAACATGCACTCAATAGCCAAAATGCGCGGGGCGTCTCGCATATCGCAACAGTCGTGATTCGAAAAAAAAACATGCAGGGTGAGTGCGATAGGTCGCTTTGATTCTAGCGTCCGTCCAGTTGATTCACGTAATACGCGTTGGACCCACATGATCACGGGCACGTACACAATCAGGCGATTTGCAAACTAGATGGTGTTCTGATCACAATGTCGCACGTACGTGTCTGCTTAGACTATGCATTACCGTCTGTGATGCCTCCAAAGTTTATAAAACATATTGATAGCTAATCGTGGTCCACGTTCATTCGCTGAGTCTAACTCTCAGTAAATCCATTCCATTACACGAAGCCAACAAACCACCGATTTTTCGAATAAACTGCATTCTTTTTGTACTCACTTCAGGGGACTCAGAACGCCCGTTTACTGACGAACACAAGACAACTGTCATACTGGATTCAAAGCTGAATAACTTCATCTCTTGCTGTATAGCACACACAAAACGACTATTTACCGTCTGTATAACAATTTTAACTGTCCACTTTTATAACCAATAGTTGCTTATCTTTTGATACAACTTAAACAAAGTTTAAACTTATTAACGAATCTTATTATTACGTCTTGAGATCATGAACAATGTGTCATATCATTTGACTTTTCAACAAACTAGAGTATTGACTAAAGTAGACTTGTTTTATTTTCGAGAGTTTTCATTTGTGCAATATCACGGCAGATCTGCACATCAAAGTGGGTGATTTAATGGTAGACTACAATAAGAAAGTACTAAACTAATGTAGTTAGCTGAAATAAGTTTACACAAACCGGATACAACTGGGATACTGGAAAACCATTGCGCCTGTTTGTTTAAAAGAAGTTGTACTAGTCTGGTGAAAAGACTTCATGGT
>LUCH01002400.1:41227-61406 GCA_013368495.1 Paragonimus heterotremus
TAGTGAGATCGAGACTTGATGCTGTTTGGATTAACAGGAGGTGTCTGTCTGTTTATTTACATTCTGGTTTGATCCATTGATCACTCGAGTGAATTTTCAATGCTTGGATTGTTTCACTTCCCCTAGATACCACTTATATGTGTGCTTGTCAGAACGCTTATTCACACACGCAGCTACTCCGAGAAACTGAACTAATTATCCGTCTTAATAACTGACAAACCTCCGTGTTTTCAAGGAAAGTAAATTTCAACATGTGATTCTTTCGTACACGCTGTTTTTAATCCTGGTTTCATCAACTGATTAAGTTTATCTAGTAAATCTATGGTTGGAAATGTTTATGAGGTTGTGGACATTCCTAAGGTAACCATTCAGATGCAGCGAACTGGAATAAACGTTCACAATACTGTTGTCCGATTTTCAAATATTTAGCCTCTTCATGTGTTCGATCCACAGGCCTTTCCTGCGATTGGAACGTCAAGCCCTTTTTCCAGAATTAATCAGATCATTTGTGGAATGTTAACACTGTGGTTTCCATTAAAGACACCCAACATCAACACAGTGTGATGCAGATGGTGTGTAATTAAAATGAAGGAAAAATTCGGAGATGAGGGTTCTTATTGATCAATAGGTACAGTCCAATTCATTCAGTTTTAAGTAATACAACTGTTCTTTGGTGCTTGCCCGATAAACCCTTACTGAAAACCAAAACTTTTGTGTTTCGGAAATGTAATGATACAGTGGTTGGATCGATTAGATACACTTGACTACTTCACAACCGATGCTGGTTTGCGTTACATTTCATCAGGCAACCGAACGCCTTGTTCCATCGAACTGGCTAACCGGTTGGAGACATGCTCCGACATCCGATGAAGGGGGTACTGATCCGTCCCACTACTGTAACTAGTACTGCAATCACGAATGAAATGATAAGCAACATTAGATACGATTGAAATATTGTTAACGCTGATCACCCATACTCCCAAGTTCGACTACACCACAAAGCACCGGCAGGACAAAGCAGACCGTAGTTTGTGTAAAGTTGTATTAGATGACTAGAATCGTCAAAACGACAACTGTGAAAAGAAAACACCTTTTCAACTGAACTTCTTTCTTAGTTAACCACCTTGTGTTTTTGTAGCCATAATCGAAGATCTACTCTCTTCATCCTGAACTGAGTTCGATTAGCCCAATTACTGATGATCCTACTCATCTTATTAATAGGACTGTCTGCAAAGAACCCATCGATAAACCGTTAAAACGAGTACATGGATCCAGGAATATAACACTGAAAGCAGTCAGCTCCATAATACTTCACTGTTACAATACATCGGCTCCTGTTTAGCTTAGCTCTATGTCAACAGATGGTTCAGGGTTCGCGTAACTCTTGTAAGCAGTTTCAGGTTAAGACGTTTAAAACATTGGATCAGGTCCCTTGATTCAATCCATCAACACGGGAAGAAGAATGTTACGAGACGTTTAAATTTCGTCTATCTTTTTCAGCAATTAAAAGTGAAGCATACTAATAAGATCAGGATTGTTGATCTATAGTTTCGACTAATAACGTGAAGGGTCGTCGGTTCGATGTCTCATTCAGACAATCTCCCTCTGAGTCCACAAAAATACGAAACTGGACTTGGAGTGTCAGTTTGAGGGTGAGTAACAAGAAACACTACAAAACTCAGAGTCAAGTCTACGGCAGTGATAAGGCTGTCTGCACCTTTAGTGCGCAGAAGAGTGGTAGACACTGGCTGATCAGTATAACCCTCATCAACACCAACAGCTTCGAGTTTCGACAACACTGGCAACCTATTAGCTAAGCCAGAATAGTAGTCTTCGATTACTAAACACGTTTCGAATACAGGTGACCGGGTTGATTCACAGCCATCATTTACGGTGTTGTTGCTAACACAGTCAGTATCTGCTTTAAAAGTGACCTTGTTCTTATTAGTACAAGTCATGTTTAAATGCTGCTTTTGTTACTGTGTTTCAGTCCTATTCGGCATTTGTCATGTTCGGAACCATGGTGGATCAGTTGACGTTCGTTCAAAAACCATAGTAAACCAACAGAAATCCAACCCTGCCATATCTGCGTCAAACATTTGAAACAGACCTCTTCGCAATAGGTTTACGTAGTAGCTGCGACCTGTCTACTGCCCTTCTGGATTGTTCTGCCGTTGCGACCCCGGTAGTTTATCTGTCAGCGTTGTTTGATGGGACGTCTCGTGATCTCTTGTCAATAAGCTTCCAACTTAGCACTTTATGATTGTGAACACGTGACCCATGGGTGAAAGATAAAAGGCGGAAGCGAACAACATAATTTGAGTTAAGTTGGTCACTCCAAAATGAGCGATAACCTTTAATACGTGATACATCTCCGTCGTTTGTGCTGAAATGCGCAACTTGAAATAAAATGTCTGTGAAACGGGAATACTTGTAATAGGCGATCGCCATTGCCAGTGCGTCGTGCACGCACACCGAAGCTATCATCCAGCTCCTTCTCCTCCAGCACAAGACGAATAAGTTGCCCATTCATATCACCGGCAGGTACAGCGATGTCCAAATGCTTAGTTTGTCCCTGAAGACTAAATAACATCACAGAAGCGTTCTTGACAGCGCATAAACTAGTCTGTTAGAACGTATGCAGATATGACAAATAAACAACGTCTTTCTGGTCTATGTCGACTGATGTTATTTGAAGTGATAATTCTGACAGCTCACAGAAGACGATTCACTTAAATCTAGTCGAGCAGTCTCTGCTCTACCTTGGAGCGTAGTGCAATCCTCACTCTAGCTTGACCACCAGATTGAGCTACATCATCATCAGTGACCCTGAGAAAGAACCCTTGGTGCATGGTATTATCCAAAGGTAAATTCAAGTGTGGGTCAATGTTAGGATGCCAACGATGCGCTTCAAAGATACATCAGGTTTCAAGTTTAAGGCTAGTGACAGTGCTGGCTAGAGTAGCTTAATGGTCTGTTTGACAGAAGATGGTGAATATGTGTAGGCTGGTCTGTCATGGTAACAGTACCTTACCATATCTACCTGTCGTTTGTGCCGCGCGAGGTGGTTGACTTGAAGGACTCCATTCGGAGTCTGTGAATTAATAGTTTGACCCGCGAGGTGAATTAGTACATGGGGTGCCCGAAGGCGTGTTGAGAGACAAGTGACCAGTTCAACTGCTGTTAGAAGAGTCTTGTTCAGGCCACTGGTAGGTCAATCACTCACTTTGTAGTTTACCTAACTCATCTAGATTTCTGCTACGTGTAGCTCTGATGAGGTAGAACAACTATCGGTCGTTCCTGAAAACAACAGTTTGCTCCAACTCAATAAACTCTGTGGCCTTCCCTAAGACACAGTCTGAAATATAAATGAATAGACTCGCCCGCTGAAATGTACGAGCATCTGGATAGAGTATCCTTCAGAACGCAAAGAGGTTTAAATGACCATATTGAAACTCAGCGGTTGGCCGGTGAACAAGTAGTAACAGAACACTAAATATTACGACACCTGCCGGATATGTGCTCAGTGTTTCTCGACACCATTATGTGTAGCACATCCTACACTAGAGACATACGTGCTCTGGTGGGTGCAAGGCACATGTTTCTCGTTAATGTAATTACATCGATTCACAGATGACAGCAAAGGGGTTCCTCGCCGAAGTGTACAGTGAATTCAGTACACACTCATCATCATCATCATCACAACCATGAGCCTGACCAAAAGGTACTGTGGCTCGGGCCGCCGCTCAACTCAACAGTGACGTGGAATATCTTAGAAGAAGAAAGTTACTAAGAAGGTTGAGAATTAATAAAAGAAGACTAGCCGGAAGAACTAGAAATGGTATGGATACAGGTACGCCATTGACTGCGACACATCGCCATCTCGGATAGCGTCTCTAACCAGCGGAACACAATCGAAGTCTGGACAGCTGCACCATCTGTAGCTAACTATCATGTGTTTAGTCCGTCTACGAATGGCTCGTTAGTGGAGGTCACTAAATGGCGTAAATACTGCCATGCTCTAACCAAACCCTCAAGTTTACCAGCGCAAAGAGGATGGTTGACGTGATCCAACAAAGCAGTGCTTTCTCTGTATGTGCACTTGGGACGGTTCCAGAAGCGATCTGAAAGGTGTTCTGAAGTTTAGGGTCTTTGGGCAAGCGCACACTATACGCGCATTGTAAATCGACCGACGGAGATTTAGAGTGTAACACTGCAATAAAATTCTGAAGGAGCGTTCCAGAGAAAAATCAACGTCGAGCATCCAGAGTAGGTTCAACAGCTGTCTGTCGACCTCTTTACGTAGGTGTTCGGAAACCGATAATGGCAAATTTAAGTGACGTCCGGAGGTGGGGGGAAGGGGCAATGCTAGGATGACAACGATGTACTTCAGAGATACACCAGGCTTCAAGTTTAAGGCTAGTGACAGTGCTGGCTAGAGTAGCTTGATGGTCTATTTGCCAGATAGCGAGCGTGGATAGCTCCAATGGTTACCAGTTATCCTGATTTGAAGATAAGAAAATTAGTGGCACAGGGCGAAAATAGTGAATGAGTGGACTGGCTTGTCAGGATAACGATAATCTCACTGTTGTTTATACAGCGACGCCCCACTCCGAGTCTCTGACTTGAGGTAACAGGAAAGGTAATGAACAGTCTGATTAACTAGCCAGTAACACACTTGCATAGATCAACGGTGTAGTGATTGGGATACCGATGTTCGGTTCTGATCATGGCTACGAGTGGTGGATGTATTGGAAAGTGCATCATGTCGATGTATCACACCGAAAATGTTCCGACCGTACTTAATATTACGCTATGATTCACGATCAACCGTTGGACGGTCGGAGTGCTGTTATGTTCAAGAGTACCTTTCTCGTTCTTTCTTATTCGAGATAAAAGAGGGCCGCAGCTACGTGACTAGTTCCACTGCATTCTTATAGGGATGTGCACCACGAAGTACTTCTAGGCAGTCAATGGTGTGACATACAACTCTAAGGGTAACTGCTTTTCACCTAACTGTTCTCCGACAGCCTGGTTAACATCCTTGTGTGTGATATGTATAAAATCCTAGTTAGCATATCCTCCCGCATCAACACAGTACACAAGCCTGATCACCGCGTCAAGGTAGCACAATAGATCAGGATGCACTAGCAACTGGCCATCTCACACAATTCAACGAGAAACCGTATCAAGCTACATCACGTAGACTTGACTACGTTTTTTTCTTTCGTCACCCTTAAGCAGACATACGCTAGGAACCTCACGTTATGTCGGTCCCAAAATTTGGTTAGAAACACAGAAGCATTTTCTTTTACAATCAAACCTTCGTTACACTAACACGAGCCGAATGAATTCAGAGACGTTCAACTGAGAATTGAATTGAATTTCGAGGATTTTGATCAGTTCAAATTGAACACCACCCACATCCGACCAGTCAATGCCTTCAGACAGGCCATTCGACCGACCTACTTCGTAATGGAGCACTAGGTTTGAGTTCTGTCCATATTAGAGCTCATCCGTAGTGTACATCCTTGTCCGAGCCGGAATTTGCATTCAGACACCCGTGTTCATGAGATTAGCGTGCTAACCAACAGACTAATCTCACACCAAGAGTGACTGATCAATCATATTTAAACACTCAATCTCAACCTTGTGTGAAGTGTTCAAATTGCCCGATCGTTTCGATAAAAGACACAGTAATCTCGCGGTCAGGAACTTCTTAGTAAGGTTGAATTCAAGGACCTCATTGAACTAACGATGCACAAAATCAACAAACTGGGTAAAGCCCAGATAGTAAAACGTCCATATCCAAAGTGACTCATGGTACTTGCATTCGTTTAGGTCCTAAGCGATAGAACAATGGGAAAAAGTTTGATTAAATTAGTTGCCAGACCTCTTGTTGTGTGAGCCTACCAGCCGTTCACTTTCTCCCCTATAAACATTTTTTTACTGCACTTTATTTCGTTATACTACATTGAACACTGAAAAACTATTCTGTTGCTCAACTAGTCAATACTTGAGATGATTTCATTGAACACATCGACGAGACGAGAACGTTCTTCCAACGATTTGTTAGATCTTCTCAAATTCTTTCATTCTGCATCAACTCAGATATCATTCATGTAGCGATCTGAGTCACTTTCCGAGCGATGCTTGTCGACTGTCTGCAGAAACTCACGAAGAAAGCGTATTCTCGCTCCTAAGTCTTGTGTGAGTTCATCAAGTACAAAAGTGGTGGAAACAAGGTATATCGGATATACACTGTCGGTTTGAACCATTATCAATCACATCTTTTGTTCACTGGCCCGGTTGGCATAGAGTGACTTGAGCACTGTGATGAAGTCTCCCAATGTTTGTCATCTTCAGTTAAGAACTTCTCTAGGTCCTCATAGTCTTCCACATCAATAATTCGCAGTAACCTGAGTTGCATTTGGCGTAATGAATACTACGTATCCGTTTTCCGAACAAACATACACAAATCCCAAAACTCCGGTACACACCAACAAGTTGAAAGTAGATTATCACCGAGCTGTTCCTATTTTTTATTTGAGCTCATGGACTACACAGAAATATGAACTGTAAAAATCAATGAGCGACATGCGCTGTGAATAGGATACGAGACTGCCAGTTCAACCTCTTTTTCTCTCCTCTAAGCCCTATGGGTTCTTGCTAGGGCAAGACGGGTAGTGATATTATGTTTGTTTATTGATAAGCAACAGAGATGAATAGACAGATTCACCTAACTTCATTGCCAATTAGCATCACTAACGGTTAATCTCACTCGTTTATTAAGTGACGTGACCCACAGCTGCGACGGGGCACAATTCATATGCAACTTCATTCAGTGTATTGTACACGACTACAAATATCTGCCGTTTTTTTTACTTGTTCCGAGAGAGGTAAGCTACTAACATTGATTAACTAAGCTTAAACCAAGATGGATGAATCAACCGCATCTTGAATGGAAAACAGTCAACTCAGGTGATATATTGATCATTACAACAATTAAAAGGATACATCTACGCAACTGAACTGTCTCATTATAATTTCCATTAATAATTGTGTCGACAGTTGATAGTGTGGTTTACCCGTTATACGATTTCTAACTCCCAATGTTTTCTTGCGAAAAAATACTAATTTTTGAAACAGTAAAAAATAAAAAAGAATAACCGATTTTAATCCAATATGTACAAGACAATGTGACAGCGTATTGACGAATCAAAGTTTCATTCGCTTTTCCGGGACAGGAAGCTGTAAATAAATCGAAAGTTAAAAGTTAGTACAAATGGAATATTAAACGCATACCGTTAAGTAAGGCTGTACAGAATTAATTCACATGATGAACAATACTGGAGGCTGGAATTTCTTTTCTGTCCTATTATGCTACCTTGATATGGTGGTCAGGGCAGTGCAGTACAACGACACAAAGTGCTATACTGACTAGGACATCGATCCTTCTAGGTGCAATCTCGTCACATAGGTCAATGGGGAACATTCAAACAAAAAACATTTGTACCCATAAGGTTGTATACTGCATTAATGACAGCGTAGGATGTTTAAGTAGTGGGGCACGATCCTATGAGCATACGGCAGAACTATTTTTTATTGTTGTCGTCCGAATAAGCAAGAAGAGCGTTAGAGAAGATGCCCTCAAACAAAAAGCATTCACCCAACAGTTGACCGTGACGGTCGGCGGTCGGAAAGCATCTGGTATCTCACAAAAGCCCCATGTAGCTTCGAATGCATCCACTGCGCTCAGCAGTGCTTAGAATCAGACATCAATGTCTTATTCACTGCGCCTTCGGGATAAGCAAGCTCCTCACTGCCAAGTGAGTCAGCTTCTTGAGACATAGGCCCCGGGTAGGGTCCCCCCAGAAAACCCTGTATCCTGTTGTCTCGCAGGTCAGACTTTTGAGTCAGAGACTCTGGGTGGGTTCCCTCAAGTCAACCCCGTACCGTGGCACAAACGACCGGCAAGTATCACAAGTTATCGTTTTCCCGACAATGACATTCATCCATCATGATTTTCGCCCGCTAGTTTGCTCTCTAATTCTTCAATCCCTATGCTCTCGAATAGCAGTTGTTCTTTAAAGACAAGACAACTGAAAAACATTAGCGCCTTCAATGCACGCACTATCCAACGAGTTGAAATGCAAGAACTCTTCCAAGTCCGAAGCTTGGTATGTGCTGTGTGTCGGAGACGCGAGTATACCATTCTAGCACCGTTATCCACTTGAGCTCACCTGTGGACATCCGTCGATCTACGCGTTTCCCTGTTAGGGTATCTGGTGAAGCCGGAGCTGAATCTCGTGATCAAGATGGAGTAGGAAACGCGCTGAGTTCCAAAGCAGAACAATGTTTTCTCGATTGGATCCCAATGAGCAGTCGCTTGTGCGCTGTCAGACTCAATACATTAGTTAGACCGATAGGTAGTTTTGCATAACTGGTAACCCAGAAGAGATCCAATTGCGAAAATTCCGGACTTCGGCTGGATTCGAACCAGTGACAGAAACATGTCAAAACGGAGTAAATGCTCTATCAGCTGAGCTGTGAAGCCACAGCGGAAGCTCAAAAATGTCACATTTGAACTTAGTTACCCACCCACATCGGTTAAAGTCTGTCGACGCAAATCAGAGAGGCGTTGTTTTTTTTCATTATATCGGCATAAGCTCCAATGGACAGTTATTCGGATGTTACCAAAGTTGCGTTTTACAATGCTCTTGTTGACCTTCTGAAGCAAACTAAACACTCAAACATCATCATAATAGCGGGCGATTTTAATGCTCAACTTGGACGTCCTTCTTCAGAGGAGAAGCGTCTGGGAAGTACGTTTGGTGTCCGCGTACAACGCACCGACAATGGCGGAAGACTGCTGTAGCTATGCGCATCCCACGATCTCCATATTTCGAGCACCTCAATTCAACAAGGGAAGAGGCGTTATGTTACATGGAGACCTCCGTGTGCTTCCCAGCCGTGGACACGACTGGATCATACAGCGGTCAGTTACAGGTGGTGCCACTCTTTTAAAGACTGTCGTGTCTTTTGGAGCAACCATGCGGTTGAGCGTGCCCGTCTTGTTGGGTTATGCGCCCAGAAGTCACACATTTATAGATGCAAGATACCTAACTGACATTCGAGCGGAGGGTGTAAAGAAAGCTTATCGGGAAGCACTGGTGAAGGAGTCATGTGAGAGGTCCAATCGGACAATGGGAACAAATCACAGAAGCTATGAAAGCTTGCTATGAAGCGGTGTGTTCCAAAGGAGCTGTGCAGTTGCGACAGAACTGGATTTTTATCAAATCGATAAACTTCATTACTAAGAGTTGGCCGAATCCACATGGATCTCACTATAACGACGATTGTCCAGCATGTAAACATAACCCGACCAAAACCTTCCGCAAAGACCGGGAGCATCACTTGGTGGAACGGTCGAAAGAGATGGAACGGGCCTTTTTATCTGGCAATAACAGTAGGTTATTTTCCCTCATTCGTCATCGAACTGACCTTCGAGTCGGCGTAAGACCATATGTGAAAAGATGGGTAATTTATTGTTAGTCAATCGTGCCGACTTGACAGGTAAGGTGAACATTTTGAGGAACAGTTCAGGTGGTCTCAACCAGACCATGTGGACGACGGAACACGAATGGTCAGTAATTGTGTTCCACGCGGCCCTCCGCGGAAGGTGATCATGGAGCATAGGTTAACGAAGCGCAACAAGCCTCCTGCACCGGATCCCCTCGCCCATTATCTTTTCAGAGATGGTTAAGAGAGCTTGGTACCAGAACTGACGATTTGGGAAACTGAGAAGGTACCGCGTGATTGGAGCTTGCAACCAATAATTCCCGTTTCTAAAAAAAAGGGGCCCAAAGTCTACGTGACAACCACAGAGGCATCAGTCTAGTGTTTGTTGCGTCCAAGTTACTCATTGATCTCATTTTACTTCGGCTCACTAAGCCCATAGAAAGTCGGATACGTGGAGAAAAGGCCAGATTTCGGTACAGTCGTGCGTTCGTTGATCACATTTACTCCTTGCGACGGATCGTGAAGCATTGATACTATCAAAGACAGCCAACAACTGTGATGTTCTTGATTCGGTTGCTCGTAATGTTCCTTGGATCTGTCGTCTTTGCAATGGAGTACTAGAGAAATACGTCAGCTTGTTGATATCACTGTATGCTATATCTGCAAGCAGGGTGAGGGTTTATGGACAACTGTCTCGGGCGTTCATCACTTCCAGTGGTGTTCGTTAACGGTGTCGGATACCATTTTCCTGTCAAATCTTGTCAGGGACGACATTCTGGAGGGTGCGCTTGAGAAACCCAGTGAGGTTCGTGTTAAACTTCCCCCCTGCAATAGGTTGACCGATCAGGAGTATGCGGATGACAATGTATCACCAAGCTCCTGTACGGAAGACATGCAGACCATACTGAATAAGTTGAGTGATCGGGCTGTTTTATATGGAATGCGCTTCGCACTTACAAAGTGCAATGCTTTTCGAAGATTGGGGCATTCGCATTTCAACTTTCTTCACTGCAGGTAAGCCGTTCGGGACTGTGAACACTTTCATATACTTGCGTAGCACTATCTTATCAGCCTGTAATATTGGTGATGAGATAATAACGAGAATAGCAAAGGCACGAGATGCGCTTGCAAACATGTCATTCGCTGCGTCAAAAAGATGTTCGGTTGTCGCTAAAAGGAAGAGTATATCATGCTTGTATACGTTCTGTTCGGAAACGTGGGCTGTTCGCATTGAAGATGCCAACAAACCTGTTGTGTTTGACCGTCGGTGTCTCCACCAATCGACCCATATCAGGTGGACGGATCTTGTGAACAACACGGCCGTTCGTCAGTGTGTATTCCAAAACGCTCGTGATGTGCGATCATTTGGTCAACTATTCGCGTCGCATAGCCTGTAGGGGTTGGGTCACGTATTCTGCCTGCCAGCTGAGCGTTTGCCGTATCGGACATTATATACTGAGACCACCAACAGTTGGGTGAAACCTCAAGGTAATCAAGCAACAACATGGTCACAAAATATGAAAACCCTGACTATTCCAAAGAGTAGAGTGAGTAGATGTTACCTATCTGGCTGAAGTCGTCGTGATCACTGGAATTGCTGGTTAGAAACACTATCCGATATAGTGGTGTGTCGCAGTTAATGGTCAACCGGCATCAACACTATTCCTGGTTCTTCCACTTAGTCTTTTATTATTAATATTGCCATTATTCTATAAGCTTTTCAGTAACGTTTCTATCTCTAAGAGGTGAACGACGGCTCGAGACACAGTACCTTATCTTCAGGCTCGTAGCTGTTACGATGATGAAGATACTTCGTTCAGATGGGAAAATCAAGCATACTAAAAGCTAGACAGATGAATATGCCTTGAACGAACGTCAGCAGTTTTGGCTACCAAGTCCTACATCGTGTGTGGATTTAGAGTTAAATACGTAACCAAAGACAACAAAAGGTTTATTTCAACTGTTGAGCCTTTTAGGAATTAAGTTCGTCGGATTCACATAATTGTGTACGATCTGTGACTCCAACTGAAAACATTTCTGATTTATTTGGTCTAGCTGCTTTCATTGATTCGTAGGACTTCCATAACAATACACGACCATCCATGCATTCAATTACGTGTCAGGAGAACGCTTCGAACACATTGTACGATCGATATGTACGAACACGACCACGCCCAAATCAAAGTGCCGAAACCGAGAGTGCAACAGGTAAGTCGATCGATCGTCAGGTAATCAGGCTAGTTTTAGGATAGAGGAAATGACTATTGAAATATCTGGATAAAAAGTGTACTCAATCATCAAGGCCGAACAGTTCATCCGGTAAGACATTTGACAAAGTGTAAGTGGACCGTCGTCCTGGTATCCGGTTCTCGTTTTCAACATATTTTTGTGGACAGATTAAACGCACTTCGTCTCAACAGTGACTACTTATGAGTAGTCTAAGACTAGTTTCTTTCAAGAATTGGGATAGAATGATTAAAAGACGTAAATTGTGCGGTTTTCCGGACCAACATCTTGTACAATCTGAACGCACACATACATGTAGTTGAGTCATAACAGAAACAAAGGGATAAGGTGTACGGATGACTGTTTCAATCATAGTCAGGTAACACACGTGTGCCTTCAGATAGCATTTATGAGTGCTATAGAGAATCCGATATTTATCATATCAAATCACCGGGCATACAGAAGTAGAAGTAAAATTGTGACAAATAATCATTCTCGATTGTTCTTGTCAAGTCCGATGCAATCGAAACAGTCTCATTGAAACGTGTCATCAAATGAACAGTAAAATCCATGACTAAATTGTTAACGTGTGAAATCAAAGGCGAACACTAGAATCCATACATCTGGTTAAACTTGGGCCGGACGCTGTCTGAGTGTCACGGTCAGGGTAGAATGTTAGCATGGGACAAGAGCGGTCACGTTCGATATGTGTCTACGGAAGTTACAAGGATGGGACAAATTCCTTTCGGGATCAAAAATGAGAGTTACATAATCTGATTGCAATCGATTTGGCGGTTGACAAATGCGCTGATGACACCATTGTGGACAAGTCTGAATGCTTCGGTGAGACCTAAGCGACGGTCAGCGCCGGCGAGATGTGCAATAATAGCGCTAGTGACTAATTTTCCACAGCAGGTCCCAAGCTAGTCCGGATGATGTCTTTTGATTCTTTCTTGTCAAGCTCCTAATCGAATGACCAACATAATGTACTGTACAAAAGCAGTGTGTAAACGGAAACAAAATATTGGTTGAGCAGGGACCGGTAGTTTTTCTTCCAGGTTCTGTCTAAACATTGTTATCGTAGTGAACCAGAATCACAAGGTTGCCAATGAACACGTAAGTTTAAGCGATCGGTAGACGCGACAGTTAGACTGACCCGGTATAATATCCCTTTAAACGAGTGTTCTATCAAAACTGCGAGTTTTCAAACTGTGAGTATGACATCATGTGGAATTCTGCCACGCGTATTCAGAAGGATGACTGGCCCCGAATAATTACCTTCAATCCTTGTTCCATTGCAGCATCTGATAGCATGTTATTGCTCCAGTTGTCAGGCTTTGAACTAGACTCACTTTTTGTTCGATAAGTACAAAGCTGTTGAAAATGGTATAGTAGCCTGTTCATGTTCACTTACGATATACTGACTTACTCAGTACGATATCACGACGTCTGGTCAATTGAACATCTGGAAAGTGAACCGCGCTGTTCGATTTTTCTTTCGAGATGGTACATACGGAGGTGTATGTTGCATGAAAAATCCTATACACAGCTGGTAGCTCATACCTCGTTGCCGATTAAGACCAGTATCACATGTGTGTGCAATTTATCATAATACGCAACAACCAAGTGGTTAGTGGAAGTGCTGGGATCTATATGGAAGAAATTATACCCACACAGCCTTCGTGACCTTTTTGACTTCGTGGATTCCGTGAGGGGTATTAATGGGCTCCAATAAAATAACTTGGCTATACATAAAAGTTCCGTTGACAGAGACAATAAACTTCTTGTGTGATCAGATAGAAGAGACATTCAGACTTAACATCAGAACAGTCATGAAATTTTTACCCATAAAAACCGGCTACAACCATTATAATTATGCAAAATTACCGACAAGCTAACACATGGATCATGGAGATAGGCAATAACACCTAGAAACGTACAACACGCAGCTTGCATACGCAAGTTCGTGTTTTACAAATAAATGGGCTAGAGGTCTTCTAGCGTTCTTAGTTCGGAAAGCAAAAATAATGTTCGAATTTCTTTGCAACGACATATGTTTCAAAAATTAACACAGGCAAAAATTGGCCTATATTACGTCTGTAACCTAGGTAGTGAATTTATCAAAGCGTCTAAACTCAACTTCTACGGATTCACGATAATCAAAAACGGTATTAGAAAAACCAGACCTATTGTAGATAATTACAAAGCATAAATAGTAACGCGTCGCTTACAAAATGAAACAATTTGTTTGTTGTTGGTTGATAGTAAGACAAAGGATCCACAGGCTGTTTAGTTGCAGGTAAAGTAAATAACGTTGGCTCCATTTTGACACTCAGATGTTCGAAATCTTTTTCATTATAGAATGTGTCAAAACGTGAGATAAAGATGCAGTGACTGTCATTCTGTAGCGTTCAGGCATCTCTGTCAGCAGATCGAGTATACGCTTCTCCCGGCTCAAATTATCATTGTCGGGCTCACTTAAGACCTAGACCAAACTTGCGGAGGGCGAACTCCCCTCCGTGAGTCTTCAAACGGTTCCAGAAAATAACCCGAATAATTCGTCCTGTGCCTCTGTAGCAGGACCTTCCCGCTGTGATGTTGGCAGTGAGGTTGCTGATGATTTAGTGAATGTTCCAACGGTGGTGGAACCTGGGGTGTCCGGAATTGCCAACGGTGATTTCAGATGTGATTGTGACGCGGTATTTAAGAGCAACCGTGGTCCCGGGCAGCACAAAAGACATAAGCACCCGGCAATATTAAACACAGAAAGATTAGCAGTCCTCCCGAGACGGAAAGGCGAGTGGTCAGAATATGACACTCGGAAGCTTATAAACCTCACAAGTGCAATGGTCGGCTCGGTATCCTCTAAAGCTGTGTTGTACCAAAGGTTAGCCGGTATGTTCGCAGGTCGAACGACAGAGGGAGTAAAGAAACGTCTAATCAAAGCGAAATGGCAAGGTATTGTTATATATGGCTTGAAAGAGCGGTCCACAACGAAGGAAGCATTGCAATGAAGCTCGGATGAGAATACGATTATAAATATTTCCGATGATGATGGTAACACCACACTGATAGACAGTGAACAGCTTGCGGAAGAGCAGTGGCGAGCTAGTATGATTGATACGATCATTAACAGTTTGACAAAAGCGAAAGAACTGAGAGTAAGATCTATCGAACTATTGAAGATTGCACATGATGTAAAATTCGCTCGAATCAGTGACGAAACGGCTCGTGCCAAATTGGAAACGACCGTGGCCGAGTGTTTCCCGACGCGATGGAGGTTTCAACCTCGAAGGCCTCATGTAGTTCGAAAAAGCTTGAGTTACAGAAGCATTTGTAAGTTGAATTACGCCGCCCTCCAAAAGCTGTATCACACCCGTCGGAAGAATGCGGCATCCTCGGCCCTTGACGGGTGTTGGGCAAATGCATACAGAAGGAACGTAACATTTCCAATCCGAATGAATGAGTACTGGAAGGGAATATTCGTAATTGAAAGCAAGGCCGACACTCGGGCGGTGGTCGGTAACAAGACAGAATGGAACATGCTAACAGACATAAGCAGCGAAGAGGTTCAGTCTATGTTGAGAGATGCAGCAGGCACTGCACCGAAGGTGGACAAGGTCCAACCTTCCGACCATAGCAAATGGAACTCAGAGGTCGTTGCTCAGATGTTCAATCTCATGCTTGTCTTAGAGTCGCCCACGTCCTAGCCTTCTCTGGTGCGACTCACATTTATCCCTAAAGTTGACGAGCCAGCCACCTCGGCTGATTATCGACCAATTGCGGTGTCATCGCTGTTGCAAAGAGTGTTTCATAAGATCCTAGATAGAAGGCTGCGCGATACGTTATAAAATTCTCTTCGCTACAAGTGACGTTCCAGAAGAAGGACGGTTGTCTTGAAGCCTCAACTATTCTGCACACTGTGCTTCGTATGGTGCACGACGAAGTAAGACCCTTTGCTGGCGCGTTTCTAGACATATCGAAAGCATTTGATAACGTCTCTCATGACACTATTCTAAGATGTGTTAAAAAAAAGCATGGGCTGCCTTCCCCACCTATACGCTATTTGAAGCGATTGTATGGTGACACAGTCACCACATGGGAGGATATATCGGTTAAATGCAAACGTGGTGTGCGACAGGGGGACCCTCTATCCCCAGGTTTATTTATTATGGCAATGGATGAAGTCCTCAGTCACGCTCGACCAGAGATTGGTTTTTCTGTGAATGGCAAAGGCACCGATGAATTGGCTTACGCTGATGATCTAGTACTATTTGCAAACAGCCCGAGTGGATTAAAGGATAAGCTTGATGGACTGAACGAAGGTCTTGAGCAAACGGGGATGAAGCTGAATAACTCGAAATGCAGAACGATCATTATCTTGAAAGACGGAAGAGAAAACACCTGGTTCTCTCTCCACGAGAATATGAAACTGACAATGGAGTGGTCCCCTGCGTAGAAGTCCATGACACTGTGAAACATCTAGACCTGAATTTTAATAGTACTAGATCATCAGCGTAAGCCAATTCATAAATCTGCCAAACTACTTATAAGTAATGGTAAAGAAGTTTTGTTTTAGCTTCTACCAAAAATCCATTGAAGTCCAAACGCGGAGTGAGCATCAGTACTGCATACCATTTGCTAAGCATGCATGCTAAAGTATGACTGGTGAAACAATTATCAACCGTAACTTGTAACCTTCATCGGATAATCTCCACATCAGACACACTTCATGTCCACTGCCAAAGGCCGCGCTTTACAGTTCATGCTGTTGTGTATCCAAATGCTGCAGTGTGTGCAAATACTTCGTCTCATTATCCACTAACACTCAACATCCTGTCCTGTACCCGTCTGGTTTGCTCGGCATAAAGGTAACTAGTCACATCCCGTTTATCGATGGTAGTAATTGTGAGAAGAATGCAAACGGTTGTGCACGTTGCAGTGAACCCTTCAAAAATACCCTCTAGTTATGTGAACCGATCAGTGTGCTTTGGTCTGTAGTGATTGACCTTATCATCAAAATGAAAATGTTTCTGTTCGAACAAAGTTTCTAAGCAAAGCTTGCCAGAACATTGGAATTCCGAGCTTTTAGACTTCAAAGGAAATTGTGAGCAACCTGTGAATCAGTAGACACCTCCAGCCCATGTAAAGAACGCGGATCCACAAAGGCATTTATTTCTCGGTTCCGAGCATAGATTCACTGGTAAAAAGCAAAGATGCATCATACGACGTATATGTATATACTATACCCACTATTACGTGACTGTCACATGACCGAGCGTGTGAGCCCCTTTTTGACCAGAAGTGACAGTGAATAAATCCATTGTAGGTGTTCGATTACTGCAAGAATTCAGTTCCCTTATGTTCAACCTTTGCAAAACCCCACCCACGAGGGCAAAACTAAGCCAATAAATCAAGCTTATCACTTTGGTACAATGTTTGCTGATACTGAGTATCGTCCTTAAAATCTGACTTTGTAAAAGTAATCTTGGTAGAGCTGTTTACTCCACCGCCCATATCTGCATCTTAGTATGCAGTGATTGGACGAAAAAACGACGATACGTAAATTTGCATATAACCTCGATCGTCCGCTAAGCGACCACTTTGAGGTCTGATTACCCATTCACCTAAGATAAACGAAGCAGAATGTTTTTGTCACGAACACACAGCGTTCGTTTGTTACGGTTACAATGTGGATCATATACAACCCTTTTATAGTTATTGTGGATAAATATTCGATTGTCTCTAGCATCCGTTCAATTCATAAGGCTTTTCTTCCCAAAGTTGGGGGGGATACTATACACTAACCAGAAAAGCTAAGAGGTAGATCAATAATCCCCAGAATAAGAAAATATGAAATGAATTAGAAGTTAGATAGTCAAAAATGGCTTGTTGGTCGTCCTAGTGATAATGATCATTTTATGGATTGCGTTGTTTGTCTCATGACTTATTTTGTATTGTTATGAAAAACAATTCTCGCAAACAGTTGTTCACCACAGCGTTACTTCTGTTTCAATGAGAATATTCCGACAATAAGGGAATAGATTACCAATGATTCCAAAAAATCTTACCATGAATGGTTTAGGTTTTTTCCTGAATTCATCGCTCTGTTGTTTCTTCCCTTTCTGACGGCCGATAGTCCCCGCAGCCCAATTTCGTTTGGAGGAACCGGCTGTTTTCAAAGCCCGTGTGGCACGACGTCGAGCACGCATTACGGCACCTAACATGTTATTAATATCATCATCTGAGCTGTCATCCGGTTTCCCTACCTCATCAAGTTTCCCCGTAATTGGTTTGTCGGATGATGGCATACCGGAACTTGAGACCGATTCATTCTCTACCTCTTTGTTATCATCCCCATCTGAGTCCGTCGCATAGGCACTCTCCTCATCGGAGGAGTTCTCCGAAGCAAATGAATTAGAACTGTCGTCGCCTTCAACATCATCGTTTTCTTCATCATTTTCATCATCCACCGCCTGTTCTCCAGCCATCTCGTCTTCCGTTTTCGTTTGATTTTCTTCAAGTGAACCTTCATTACCGGAAGACTCAGGAGAAGAATATCGTTTTCGTTTCTGAGCCCTTACAAGCTTTGCAAGGACATTCAAATTTTTTGGCATAGATTTATCACACGGTCTTATAAATAATGCTTCAGCTGACCATTTTTCGAACGGATCAGGTTGCGTATCCGTCTCAGTTTCAATGATAGGCTGTATTAGGACCTTTGAAGTTTTTGTACACGAGATAGTCGGCATGGTTAAATGTGAAGTAGTTGAGGCAGTTGAACGTGGATCATCAGCGGAAGTTGGGTTGCACGCCTCAACTTTCTTGGATGGGATCGCAGGCGGTGAAGATTGTAATCCGTTAGCAGGTGATTTTAATGAATGCTTTGATTGTTCCGCTTTTTTCTGTTGGTTCAGTTCACGCTTGTTTTGACTAATAACAAAATTTACAAACACGGGCTGTCCCCGAATTGTACGTCTGTGAACCTGACCGAAAGCCTCCAAGGTGACGTCAGGATTGACAAATTTCACCACGGCATATCTAAGAAAAGTTGTAAAGTTAAAACGAGGTCAACAAAATATGAGAAGCAAATGGTACTCATAAAAAATCATATCATGTTAAGCTAACAATCAGGCTGAACTGCGACACTGTAAACGGTTCTTTCGTTCTCATTGTTTTTATGACCACGTGATGATCATGTCCATCTATTAACTGAACTTGCACATCTAAGCCAAATATATTTCATTACTCAACCATATGCTAGTGAGCGATCGTTTTTATCTTTTGATACTGATACGCACACATTCTCTTCAGTCCATTTAGTCCAGAATGGGTGATCCCTGAAAACGACGATAAATCGGAAATCCATATCATATGACATTGGCGACAGAGATGCATACCTCTGAGGTTTAAGGGTTGTGTACATAAAGCAACAGTGAGGGTTGCTCTGCTTTGTAGCAGCGAAACTTGATAGCCCAGAATAGATGTGTGCCGTTTTCAGATATCTGTTCACTGATGGCTGCGTTCGATCGCTCGTATCGAGTAGAACGAACCGGTAAACAACGCAGAGGTTAGGAGGCAGGTATTTGCTAGGGAAGTTCAAACGACTTCTTTGGTCCAATCATTAAATTTGCGGGCTTAGATGGCTAGACCATGTATTAAGGATGCCAGCTAGTCATCTGCCACACCGACTACTCGAGTCTCGATAACTAGTTGAAGCTTAAGGGTGAGATACACAAACCGATCACAAGAACAGTGACACATCTCGACTGCGAAGCACGTCTGCGCCTAATACGGGACGTGCTCCATCCCCAAAATAGTCGACCATTGACGATTCTGCTTCATTTCAGGCATACGGTGGTATCATCGGTTCAGTAACGATGAAGCTAGGATGCAGGTGTGGTCATCATCATCATCATCATCATCATAACAGCCATGAGCCTGACCAAATGGTACTGTGGCTCGAGCCGCCGCTCACCTCAACAGTGACGTGGAATATCTTAGAAGAAAAAGTTACTAAGAACGTTGAGAATTAACAAAAGAAGACTAGGCGGAAGAACTAGAAATAGTATGGATACAGGTACGCCATTGACTGCGACACACCGCCATCTCGGATAGAGTCTCTAACCAGCGGTTTGAGTGATCACGAGGACCCCATCCAAGCAGGCGACACCTACCCACTTTGTTCAATGGAGCAGTCAGGGTCTTCATATTTCTTGACCACGTTGTTGCTTGACCACCATGTGATTTCATCCACCTGTTGGTGGTCTCAGTATATAAGGCCCGGTACGGTAAACGATCAGCTGGCATACGAAGTGCGTGACCTAACCATCGCAAGCTATGCACCGTGTGTAGTTGACCAATCGATCGTGCTAACCGAGCGTTCCGGAATATGCGCCGGCTAACTACCGCATTACTCACGTGATCAGTC
>LUCH01002400.1:79015-92301 GCA_013368495.1 Paragonimus heterotremus
CAAACAGACCATTAAGCTACTCTAGCCAGCACTGTCACTAGCCTTAAACTTGAAGCCTGGTGTATGTCTAAAGCACATCGTTGGCATCCTAACATTGACCCACACTTGAATTTACCTTTGGATAATACCATGCACCAAGGGTTCTTTCTCAGCATCTCTGGTGACGATGTAGCTCAATCTGGTGGTCAAGCTAGAGTGAGGATTGCACTGCGCTCCAAGGTAGAGCAGAGACCACTCGACTAGATTCGAGTGAATCGACTTCTGTGCGCCGTCAGTATTATCACCTCAATTAACGTCGGTCGACAGACCAGAAAGATGTTGTTTATTTGTCATATCTGCATACGTTCTAACAGACTAGTTTATGCGCTGTCAAGAACGCTTCTATGATGTTATTTAGTCTTCAGGGACAAACTAAGCATTTGGACATCGTTGTACCTGCCGGTGATATGAATGGGCAACTTAGTCGTCTTGCACTAGAGGAGAAGGAGCTGGATGATAGATTCGGTGTGCGTGCACGACGCACTGGCAATGGCGATCGCCTATTACATGCATTCGCGTTTCGCGAACATAATATATCGTGTTGCGTAGTTCGGCGCAAGGGAAGAGGATGTATCACGTAAAGAGCGCTCAATCATAGACACAAGTCGATAACATCGCCGTCAGCTATCAGAGGTGCCAATTTATTAAAGATTGTCGTTCATCTTAGAGTGGTCACCTTAACTCAAATCATGGCGTTGATCGTTCCCCCTTCCTTCTGTCTTTTATTCAATTGGAAATTCAGTGACAAAAGAACACGAAACAACTAACATACAGTGCCGATAGGTAAATACAACAGTGGATTGAGCCAAACTAGAACTATACAAGAATCTCAACGATTATGCAAACCTTTTGTGGAGGGGTCTAATTCAAAGGAACAGCGCAGATGTTACAGAAATAGATCTCCCTTAATTCAGCAGAACCTATCAGTAAACATCGGCCGATACCCCATAGTTCCGAATACGACAAAGACCATAGTGAAGTGAAATGCAACCTTATGAAGAGTCTGTTCGAGGACCCTGAAGCTTACTTATCCCAGAAAGTTACAGATTTCGAGGGTATTTTCATAAGAGGACAGCCGGGTGCTTTCTCCCCTGAGTCTTAAGTCAAACTAGCCGTCGACAAGATGTTAGCCAGACCGTGTAAAAAAGATGGCCCACGAATTTATAGTTTGTTGTGGCAACTTGACGGGTGTACTGGGCTCACCGAAGAACAGTTCAACTGGCCTGAGTCAACTCATCTGGAGTTGGATGTTGGGGAATGCGTGGCTAGTTGTGAAATTCCTGACGGTTCTTCGTCTAAAACTGAAGTGGATTTGCAGTTTAAAATGCTTAAACCTGATAATGCCCCAGAGCCGGACCTTCGTTCTTAAACACGTTTCAAAGAACTGACCACACTCCTACTTTTCACACTGGGGAAACCGAAGAGGTGCCGCATAACCAGCGCTCATCAACAATCGTCCCCATTTTCAAAAACGGTGTTAGGGCACCATGTAACGACTACAGAGGTATTAAAACTGTCTCCATTGCATCCAAACTGCTTACAGAGTTCACACTGTGTAAGTTTCTGATACATGGAGAGAATAAAGCAAGGAAGGTTCAAGCAGATTTTCCGTCAGGTCACGGGTGCATCGACCACAGCGCCAACTTGCAACAGACAGTGCAGCATTAACAGTTTTTCCTTCAGTCAAAGATCGTGGTATTTTTGAACCTAAAAGCTGCTTTAACTCAGTTGCCTGACACGCCCTCTGGGGCAGTCTCCGTAGTGATGTATGTCAATTCAAGGCAGTAGTTCTATGCCCGTTCTGAGCAGACAGTTCGTACTAATGGGCAGCTATCTTAAGCGTTCATTACATCAAGTGGAGTTTGACCGGGTTGTCTGATTTCCCTTTGCTTTTCAACTTTGGGATGCGCGATAGTCTATATAAGGTGTACTAAGGGTTGTGAGCGTATCGAAGATGAGCTTCTGCCAGGTAGTAACCTGACTGACAATGAGTACGCGGAGATTTCATTAGTCACTCCTTCTGCAGAGAGCACGCACACCATGCTAAATCGGTTGAATGGTGTGGTTGGTCTGTACGGTATGCACTTTACATCTTCGAAGTGTAGTGTTGTCACAAGCTTGGACTGGAACTGACGCTGTACTCCTTACTGCGGATGGGCCGCTGGAGGCTACCCATCGATTCACCTATCGGGTTAATATCATCTCGTCAACCTCTAACATTGTTGGTGAGATGTCCACGAGGACATCGGAAGCACGTACTGCATTCGCTAACCTCCGTCACTTGTTGTATCATGAAGACTTGTGTGTGTGCTCAGTTTTGCCTTGTGAATCAGACCTTGCCCACTCAAACGAGAGATGCATAGAAACTCTCGGTATTTGATAATCGTTGACTTTGCCAGCAAGTCTGTATCAAGGGGGTTGACTGTGTGAGCAACACAACAGTCCGTCGGCGTGTGTTTGGGAAATGTGTAAGCTCACGATCGATAGCCGAGATAGTGCAAATGCAATCTTCGTTAGTTAGGTCACGTACTCCGTAAGCCAAGGGTGCGCCTACCGCACCGCGTACTGTTTACTATGGCTGCTGACAGTCGGGAGAAGCCACAAGGCGGCTAGGCAATGACATACTTATGGGTTACGAAAGCCTTGACCATGATGCCGAGGAAGGTTGGTAAGTGCCGTCGACCTGGTTGAGGAGTTTGAAACCACCCTCACCGTTGGTTTGAAGCAATCTGATACGCCAACGTGTAGACGCTAATGACGATCCTGCATCTGTAAGGTTGTTGACTCTTTTGTTTTGAGAATCTCGAATTTCCTCATTCGTTCGTTTCCTTCCTCCTCTTTTCCTTCGCTAACCATTTGCACTTATTTAGCACTCTGTTACTTCGTGGGCCACTGTCAGGGCCAACAGCAGCCCAATCCATAGTATTTAAGGCTAGGGTTCAAAGCTGAAAACGATGATGGTCAACGACTGAGGTTGATGTCACTCGCTCATTGATTTCTTGCCATCCGGTTCAGTGGAACAACCACGAAGTACGGAGGATGATTTGATGGGCGTCTCAAAGTCCATCGTTCACAATTTGTTTTTTTCGTCGTGTTTTAATCCACTGGTTTCCACAGAATTTTTTAAGGTAAAGCGCAGGGGCAATGAGCATAAGTAAGTCTCTTTAACAGCCACATCATCTTTCTAATGAACGGGTGCACTGTTTGCTCGGAGTGCGAAGAATAAAAATTAGAAGATACTAAGAACCTCGGATACTCTCTGCCAAATCTCACCGATGCATATTATCACATTTCAGATCGAATTAGCTCCTTCGCACTATTGCTTGCCGCTAACGCGTCATCCATCGTTTTCAATAGATGTGGGAGAAACGTGCTCTTGCAATAAGGCTTCACTGGCTGGATGGTACCGAGGTCCAACAATAGCAGCTGTTAAGTAGTAGTTGGAGCAAAAGCTATAGTTTCATGTGGTTGAGATAAAATTCACAGCTAGCGCTACCTTGCCTTATTGACAAGACAGTAAGGTTGTTTTCAATAGTAAATCACTATTCCAGTAATTAAGGCCAGCATCGGAAATGGTTCTTGTCAACCACATTTATGCGTTGGCGTTGAGACACCTAGGTCTGAAATTCTGTCATATAAGCATGGGCATTCGCTTCCTCACCTATCCCTTTAAGTCAGAATGTTAGTTAACCCTTAGAACGAACTTTCGTTTGATATATAAGGGCACAACGATCCGGTTTCATCGCAGCCGAAAATATAGTTGAGGTCATAGCATCCACGACTGAGATTCTGTGGAGTCATCAATCAACTAATCCACTTTCTAGTTCCAAAGATCCGCCATGCATGTTTGCAAGATGAATGTTGTTTTGCCACCGAAACTTAAACAACCACCCGTTACTAGCTGTGAATTCCTTGCGCCCGAGTTCAGTTGTTTACCCTTGCACAGATTTTCCAGATAATGGTACTCTTTCCGAAGGATTAGGGCAAATCACTGATAATTACGGTAGTTGACTTCAAGATGATTACAAGTAAGTGAACGGGTCACTTTATGCACGGTGCGTACCGTTTGTTTCTGTGGGCGCTTAAGCTCTTCATTGTCCTGTATTATCTGCCAAATCAAAGCGTTGTCAACACCGGTCACTATTGGCAGTGTGGAAACAGACCTTCACGTTCTCTCTTACTTGAATTACACAAGCATTCACACTAAGTGAAAGAACGAACATTTTGTGATACCTAGATGTACACCGTAACCGAGCAAATGGGTCAACGAAAGCTCCACACGTTTGCACGAGATTATCACTAAAACACATAGCCCACACGCCCATGTGACCATGTAATAGACATTCGTTTAGCGCGGATATCATCAAAGAACAGTTGTGAACAAACGTCATCTCACGAGCCCACTCTTGAAATGGGCTGAAGAAGCCTTAGCGTAACTACGTTTGTTGAGTGTAGACCATATGTTAGCTCATCAAACCGATGTGTGAACACTAGCCCCGAACAGTTCGCTGTACCTCCGTGACCTTCCGACGGTCAATGCGTGAATAAGCCGTGTCCGGTACCTAAAAACAGTCGTACCGTGTATTCAGGACCCGAAAGTGTTTCGCGTGTTTTTAAGGGGTTCAGTTCTTCAACAAAGGCAACTAATGTAAAGAAAGCATCAGGCTTCATTGTCGTGTCCTATAATCGCTACAGTAATAGTGTGGTGGATTGTCACGTCGGAGATGCGAGTATTCAAACACTCGGCGGAGTGCCCCAACGCGAGGGGGGGCACGTCGACAAACCCTCAACTATCGGATGACGGACAACGGGGGCAATCGGATGAGTCATCACTCGACCGGATCGGACCAACGGGCGAGACATGCCAGGCAAAATAGAATGGTCAATCAAATCGGTGGCGTGATTATTCCAACACCCGCGGGAATATCTCGACAATGCCGTGGAATACGATCAAAGCCCACTGTGGATAGATGAAGGATAACACGAGCGACCGGATGAGCCATCGCCCAACAAAATTGGACTAACAAACGAAGATTGGCAGGCGGAAAACCCCCGGATAGAAGGCGCCGATCACACACGTAAACCGAGCCGAAGTGCACATGATGCGCAAGCGGAAACCTGGGGGTGTTGTGAGCTGGAATGCTGACTCATGAACGCGAGCGCGCGCGTAGCGTGTAAACTAGCGTGTTGGACAATGAAGATTGTGCTTTGTTGGGCGCCTTTTCGCTACAATAGTTCACCCAGTTTTCATGTGCAATTAGTTCAAAGCCAGATTCATGTACAACGGTAGACAGCAAACAAGCACAGCTGACCGTGTGTGGTCAAGGCAAAGCGATTACACAGACCAACAACAATGCGAAACCTAATACCAAATGAATACAATTAGTCGTAGGCGTATGACCAATTAGGAGGTGGCAAAGCCATGAATAGCGAAACCACCAATAATCCAACTGGAGGCGAAGAATGCTTCACTAATTAGACGGAAATGGTTGAGCATACAACCTAGAAGTAGCTTTGACCCCAACACTTACAAGAGTATCTTGGACGGATGTATTTCTTTTTCGGGAGGAAGAGTACGTTAAAGCCACCCATTAAAGCCCACCCTCGTACACCCAGAAACATTTGGTACAGGCTTTTTGTATCTATCTTAGACAACTCTCACTCCGTAGGTGGTTCTGAATCCGATGCTTATGTGGCGTCTTGATTACTGCTTGTCCGACCTCATGAACTAACCATTTCCCTGTTTACTCCATTAATAATTATCTGGCAATGTTGCGGTGTAAATACTGGGTGGTCAGTAGAATGAGGAGTCACTGAAAACAAGTGTTCACCACAGTGTTTAACACGTTTATTCTGGGATTTTCACGTGATTTGCCAGTAAGTCTTAACTGTATGCTAGTATGAAACCTGACACAGGAGTTATTAGTGTTTTGAACGTGGATGAGATCTTGCCATCATAGATGTGTAAGCCAGTAGCTGATGGTCCTGCCATCTCTCGTTCTGATATGGTCAGGTGGACATCCTTCACCATATCCAAAACGGAGGTTTCAAGGAGGAGCCGCGGTTCCTGACATGATACGTTCAACTGAAAGCTTACTGTAATAAATTACAGCAAAACACTGGACGTCTGCTACTGCTGCAGCAGGATGTGACCAAGGGAGTTATAATCTGAATAGCGTCTACTGTTTCTCCCTGTAGACTGAACTGGAACGATCAGAAAAATGCTTATCCATGGAGTAGATGCAGAAATGCACATGGAACTCACCTTCGATTGATCAGCAGAATTCGTGGATAGTGCATCTGGGATGACGATCTCTGCATCAAAAAGGTGGGAAAGTTCAAATCATCATTGTATTTGAATAATCGACAGAGAGATAACTTCATAAAATACATTATTAGAAAGCCACTAGGAAATTGACATCATACGGACACTTTAGAAGAATGTAAGGCGCACATCGCCGCTGACATACACCTCCCTACCATTTTGCAGTGATTGATCTCACCTAAAATGATCAACTGTGTCAACAAGAATCCTCTCAATCCACTCCAACTTGGTCGTACCGGATTAGAACATAATTTACATACAATTTGGCGCCACCTAGTTGAAGACTTTCCCAAAGATAGTGACCCTAAATGTGGTTCCCAGATAATTCACTTGATTGTTGTGTCGAACAGTGCGTCTTGTATGTCTTCTCTTGAACAACTTGTTAATTTTCTTCATTTCACTTGTTTAACGCATCGCAAGAACAAATAAAGCCTAGTCAATGGAGCTTTTGTCAACTTGAGTTTGTCGGTATCAGTTGGTTGATGTGACACTAACAGTCTCAATAAATTAGTGATTAACATTTGATGACTGGTAGTCATGGACACCCAAAAAACTAAATTATGAACGGGTAGTTAAACGAAACTAACTTGGCAAAATGACCGTCGTTTCAGTGACAGATGGCGAGAGATCAGTACTGGTGTCATCCGACTCATCATCGTCCTCAGTATCTACGACGCCCTCCCTGTCAGCTTTATTCGATAGTAAGGCGTTTAATTGAGTATCAGTCACTTCTTCATCCAGATCGCTCTCTGATTCATCCAGATCGCTTGACATATCATTCGCATCCGCTATTTTAGAGGCCGGATCGGATGCCCTGTACTTGCTTGTGTCATCATCCCAGGATGCCCCGTGAAGTTTTTCCGCCTCATCTTCAGAAAGGTCCCAGTTAGCGTTAATTGGTTCCGGATCACTATCACTGGAAACAGCGCCAAAAGCTCTTTTCGATCTGGCTGAGGACTCAACTTCGCGTTTCGAAACACGTTTCCTGTGCTTGAGCAACTTACGCTCGGCTTTTGCACGTGGCTTGCGAGGTACGGGTTCCGGCACCTTATTCTGATCTACTGTTTTTATAGTCTTTGTCAAGCTAGGTTTTTTATTTTTCTTTCTTTTTGACTTTTTGTGCACAGGAAGACCGGGTGAATTGTTTTTTCTATTTACCTTCGATTTTTTCGACATCTACAAAGAAGAAAATGCACGTTATATCAAATAGCAAAAATGACAGACAAGCGCTCAAACATCGGATTCGTGTAATAGATCATACACATGTAACCCGGTCAGTTGCAAGAATCAGTTTTAGCCAAGACGGTTATGAAAACCGAAAGTAATGGCTAAGTAGTAGGTAATATAACCAATCGCAGATTCATTGCGTATTCTGCTCAAGTCATAAGTACGTAGAAAGTCAGCTGACCACTAACTCGAACTCAGTTCCCGCGTTCTCTTGTCACCAAAAATCTTATGTATTCTGCGTACATGAGCATTAGTCAACAACTTGCACAGATTTACAGGGGAGAAAGTTCAAAGATGTGCACGTTACTGTTGGTGTTGAACAGGGAATTCAAAACTTTTGGACGGTTCATTAACGTTATAAAAAAACTGTAAAGAAATAAAGACGAATAAAAACATGTATAGAATGCTAGTAAACTGAATCAGCAAACGGACGAACATATAGACAGGAGACAAGAAAAACAAGCTGACACATAAGTAGACACACATCTAGTTACCTGGTAGATCGTATTGGAGAGGCAGCCAAAAGAACTGTAATGCTGGTTGACCCTCGCGCATGTACCGATCGAGTAGTGTTTGCCTTTCAACTGAGTTAGTTCTAGAGGGAGTAGATCCTCTTTATCGAAACAATGATACGGATGCCTAACCGCCAAAACCTAGCCCAGTAAATATACATACACAGTAGCCGGGCGATCAACTTTTATTAAGAATGAAGATATGAAGACCACTGGGCAGATAATCTACTTTATTGGTGAAGTATGGCTTGAAAGATCTAATCCTGACGCTGGATGCACAAATAATGTTGTCCTCTTTCTTAAAGACCTACAAAGCATCACCTCCAATTACTGGGGAACAGAGCTACTTTCTACTGAGTCAAGCGCTCTGGTCATCTTGATCTCGAGAAAACATTTTAGCTGAGAGATGCAAAGCAGATAAGAGTGGAATATGATAGAAACTGTGACGATTGAATGTTCACTTTTATCCCAAACCCACAATTTTATACTGTTGCCGTAGACACGTATGAACTCCTACCTTAGATATTTATGTAAAACAGATAGGTCAACAGGCCGCTCTCGCATGAACGTTAGACTCGTTAAATATCGAGGTCTGCTGCATTTCGGAGACTAAAACCTAGCACAGTAGTTAACGTATGAAATTAACAGCACCCAAGCTGTCTACTAGATACTGGTTATGTGCTCGGGTGGTACCACGATCGCCGCTATCGGTCAGGCTGGAGTAGGCCTCATTGGTAGAGTGGATTCCTGCTAACAGTAGATTTTGTACCATCGGCTTGGCAGATTCTGTTAAGGTCAGCTCTAGAAGCAAAATTTCCCTTGTCTGTTTATGCTTTAATTGATTGTAGTGACGTCAGTGTCAAGCACCCCTTGCACTCGGATCTGGCTGCTCTCCTTGAGTTGACACATGGATCTGATATAGCCATTCAGACCGTAGATATGAGCGCCTCGATCGGCCGCTATGCTGAGGACCAGTCTCATTCAGGTGGAAGGTCTGGGATAACATTACATTGCTCGAGTAACGGCCAGTGATTGTTACAGCTGTGCGCTGAGCACAGGATATTCTAGGAACCGTACGCGTTACTGTCATATTTGGCGACATCCTTTTCCAAATCAGGTCTGGTCTAAGATAGACCATATAGCTGTTAGTTATGGGTGGCGGGGTTCAATTCAGGACCGTCGTTCTTATTGGAGCACAAACTTGGATTCAGATCATGCGTTAGCACACTGTTGTTTCGTTCTTACTTTTGCTGGGCAACGATCCCACTGACAGCAACGACTGGCTGTTAAGAAACTTGCTATACCGTCATTAAAGTACAGGTACCAAACCAACTTAGAAAACAGCATAAGTAATTCTTAACCTAAAGGTCCTAACAACGACTGGAACTAAATTTCGCAGGCCATTCAGAAAGCAGGAACTGTAACATGCGAGACAGGGGTACATGAACTAAACAAACATTGGATTTCAGAGAAACCTCTGGAGTTGTTAGAAACCAAACGAAAGATTCCTCCTGGTAGTTCACATAACAATTCTAGAAGAGATACTCGTAGGAAACTGAAACGTAGTCTAAAGGCTGATCGTGTAGCTTGGTTAGTGGAAAATGTTAAGGAAATGGAAACTGCTTTTGCCTCAGGGAACATCGGCAAACTCTTTAAGCTGATCTGTGCCACTGGTTCCAGGTGACAGTCTGTCAGTGAAGCTATCAGCTAGGCTGACGGCACACTCATCTATAAGTCCAGAAGGTTAGAGTGTTGGGCGGAACACTTTGAGGGTCAATGTAGCTGGCCGCTTGCTTCTATTGTGTTGCCGCCACAAACTTGTAAGATCGGTAGATTTGGAACCACCCACAGAGACTAAGGTTCTTATTTGCATCTCAGCCCTCAATCGTAACAGGGCTGCTAATCGACATGATCTCGCGTCAGCACTTTTCAAGGAAGGCAAAAAGGTGTTAGTAAAGGTCTTGACTCAGCTGTTTCAACTTGTGTGGACGACGGAGACCATCCCTCCGTGCTGGGGTCACTCGGTATTCAAGAAAGGAGCCCGGGGCTCTTGTGAAAACCATGGAGGAATTAGTTTGACTCCAATCATTTCTACGGTTCTGGCATCCAGTATACTTCGACTCACTGCAGTTCGGGAGGTAAACATTAGGGAAGAACAAGTAGGGTTTCGCCCTGGGCGGGGATGTACTTTTACCCTTCGTTAAAAATTGTGGAGCAGCGTCATGTGTACCGCCAGTCAACAATCGCCGTATTCCTCGACTATAAAGGTGCGTTCGATTCAGTTGATCGACCTAGACTTTTGTAGTCCCTTTAACGCAGAGGTGTACCGACTAAGTATGCGAACATACTGTTGATGCTTTATTCCGATATTTCAGCTCAGGTTAGGGTTTACGGTGAATTATCTGACAGTTTCAGCACCATGAGCGGCGTACGTCAAGGCTGTCTCCTTTCACCATTTTTTTTTCAATTCTGTGATGGACGGTATAATGAAGGAATGTCTGCCACACTCAAATGATGCCGGCGTGGACCTTCTACCTGGTGAAAGACCAAATGATGTTGATTATGCGGTGAACGTCGGCGCGAGCCGCAGTACCTTATGGTCAGGCTCATGACTGCTATGATGATGATGATGACAGTCTTAGATAGTTAGGTCGTGTACTAAGGTTGCTAGCTAGTCGTTTCCCACACCGATCATTCTTTGCGGACGTTGCGGCCGACGAGCGTAAGGTGCGAGGTGGGCAGATGATGACCTGGCGTACGGAAATAAAACCGTCCAGGAAGGGGTTGACCACTATAGATCGGGTTCGTCTCCTAGGCTAGGGCAATCGCGACTCACAGAGTCGGTGGCTGGGGATGTCAGGTAAGGTGGCGGCTAATCGAGCTCAGTCGTGTGAATGTTGTCGTTGTTTGGCCGAATTGTCTGTGAAGTAAGTGTATTGTAGGACGCAGGGCCGCGAAATCTGCTAGGAAGCTGTCTTGTTGATGACGCCTTACTTTCATTTATGACTTGGTTACATGTTTGAGTATGGAGGTAGCCGCTTTTATTAGTTAGGTCCTCTCCCCTTTCCTTCTTCCCACCCTACCTTTACATCATCACAGACAGCAATACATCAGTGGTTCACACTGATGCTTAACTGCCAAAAGGTTTGATTTTTTTTCCCGTTCGTGGTTGTGTGGCAGTTTAGCATCAGTGTGAACCACTGATGTATTGCTGTCTTTGATGATGATGATGACGTTTCTGTTCTTGAGGATCCAGGTCAACGATCGTAATTGGTGAAGTAAGTTAATCAGGAATCACTTCTTCCCGACCACTGCCGGCGAGGATATCTAGGAGGAATGAAGTGGGCTGACTAATGTTTACTTGTTCACACCCATAAAAACTAAAATAAAATAGACAAAAAGCAAAGGAAGCGGCTCATGCAAAACAGGATGCGTTGAAGGGCATGGTTAGGTAGCCTCCTTTTCCTTCCCTAAAACAGTATCTATCCTATGGAAGGTCGCTTCTGCTGAGCACAAGAGCTTTCACATCTATGTATATATATATGTAATATATATATATATATTACATATATATTGCTTGTTTTTGTGATAGAATATGTCTACCTTTCTCAGTGTTCTCGGGCCATTTAAAGATGCACAATTTTTGCGGGTAACGTGAAGATGTTTAAGGTTGTATGCATCGCAACGAGGCGACTACACCGCTATCTCTAATCTGCCAGAGCTCAGTTCAGCAGGTGTTCGTTGAGTTGAACCCAACACAAACATATTAGGAAACGCTATCTCTATCGCTCACCAGCTACGTTAGATACGAGATGTTTGAGGTATACTATAACACTAGATCAGCGACCCCATGTGTACAAGCCTACACAAATGCAGATGTGCCATGCATATATGCGTGTCGGCTTGCAAAGGACATATGCGCTAGTACGTATAGGTAGGCATTGATGAGTATGGATACATATCTTCAGTTCTCAAGTTGAGGCGTTCTCATGTGCGTGTGATTTATTACGAGTAGTGGTAACGGTTCTGTAGGCGTATATCCCTGTTGATGCTCCCTTCCTCTATTGTAGTAAAGTTGCGAGATGACACCTTATATTGAAATCAGAAAATCTGAAATGGAAGCGTTGTAGATATCGGACTTATCGGGGCAAGAATCTGAGTATTCTGGCTTCTGACCACCATTTTTCCTGTGTATTTGATTAGGTCGAACTTCTTGAAGGTTTTTTTGTATGCATTAGGCACTCTCATCGAGATGGATGCAGAAAAAAGGACAGCAGCCTCAGCTTTAGAACTAAAAGTTCGACTGCTTGGAAACGAGGACATCCAGCGAAGAATGTCACCCTGAACACCGCACACCTCTGGTTTATGTAAGATTGAACCATATGGTATCCGGTCAAATGCCACATCGAAATCAAATATGGCGGCTGGAATGATGCCATGATCCTTGACCTCAGTTAGGGTGTTCATAGGGAGAGGCATGTTAGCCACACGACCGATTTGGTGAGGACCCATACTGGTGAGAAGAGGATAATGGTCAGGCTGGTCATTCAGTGGCTGGCGGGCAAGTAGCAATCACATAACTTCTAATTAGGATTTACGCTAGCATCCTCTCATCATGTTGAGATGACGCGCATAGAGTGGTTTTGCTACCACATAGAACGTTTCTTTCAATATTTTCGGGTGAATCTGGTCCTGACCTATCGAACGGAATGAATTGGATTTTAAAAACAAACCACGTTTGTCGCTCATCCAAAATTCTGCTGAATGGAGTTGCTGGTAGGCTTGATATCGTTAATGTGGTTGTATTGTGGGCAGCGACGTCACGGTCTCGGAATATTTCAGTGACTCCGTATGTTACAAGAGTAGTCCCACATTTTGTTTGACTTAACGACGAGGCTGAGGGGTGATTTTTGCAAGGATGGTGCATGTATTTAAAAAGAAAGCTCCTATTTTTCTGTTAACCGGGTACTGTGGATTGTGTTTTAAGGCGATTTCAGCAGATTTCTGATTCGCATTGTTTGCGAACTCCGATAAACGCCGGTGTCCCCAGCTTTATCGGGATGCCGTTGTATCTGGAATCATCATCGTTATAGACAACAACACATCGGTGGTACACATTGATGCTAAACTGCCACACAACCACGAACGGGAAAAAAATCAAACCTTTTGGCAGTTAAGCATCA